>ML789238.1:88430-101774 GCA_009831015.1 Picea engelmannii | reverse complement strand
TATATATATATATGATCCGTCAGGATTTTTCGAATGACTTATGGTTGAGTTTTTAATTTGCATGAATTAATTGACCATTGGAAAACTTAACGAAAGAATGAGAAAAGAAAATGAATTATACAGCCATAGACATATATGCAGATCTGAAATGTAATGAAAAACATCAAACCATAATGCACAGGTTGATAACGGAGTTCGACACAACTTTGCCTACGTCTCCGGGCATTTTCTCTGTGGGGGAGGCTTCTTTATTTCTGTTCGAAAGCTTATTAGTACATCTTTACAATGTCGAATGGCTTCCAGACTGATCTAGTCATGTTCGCCCAGATCTCTAGAATCTTGCACAACTTACGGCACCTGAAACGGATGTCCCGAGCTCTCAGAAATCGTCCGATAGCATCTCCTCCTCAACAGCTTCCTTGCCTCAAGTTGGCTTAAACCTGGCTTTGCCTCAGCATCTCTGCTCTCCAAAACCATCCAAAATCTCTCCAAAAGCTAACCAAATGGCCTCAACATGGCCTTGGTTAAATAGTGGGAAATTTGGTTTCTCATCCCCAACTTCCTCCCAAAAATTAGGCTCTAAAAAAGCCCAATAACTCCCAATCATGAGTTAATTACAAAAAAAATGGGCTAATTAATATTAAAAAGACAAAAATGGTTAAAAAACCACTTTCAAACTATATAATATAGTTATGTAACTGGGCGCAGCCCCCCAAAGCTACGCACGCCCCCCTTTCCTTGGTCACATGGGCGTAATAAAACCAAGTGCTATGCGCTAGCTCCTTTGGTTGGCACGGCCCCCAGTCACTTTGGAGTTGTTGGCGCGTAGGCCCAAAAACATGGGCTATATGTTAAATCCCCTCCCGCGCACTATGTAAAATGTGGGTCATATATAATACCGTCGCGACCAAGGGTTGGGGCTAAGCCCCAGCCCGGTCGTGGCCCGAACCCAACCATAACCAATTTTAAATTAATATGAAACCATTACATATTAAGATCCAATATGATGGCGCGTTGGCAATCGGAAGCTTTGTTAAGGCGTGGACGTAGGTGGAGGTCCGGGGTTCGAATCCCCCGGGCTCCAAATATTTTTGACATAGCCCACATTGGCTAAAACTGGGGTGCCACATGGCAGCCCGTGATTGGGCCACATGGCACCTTTACATCCACTCAATGAATGCCACATGTCAACAACTGATTGGCCCACATCACTGCCATGCGTCGCTGCCATGTCATTTCTGTACGCCACATCATCCTTGCCACGTCAGCTTCCGTACCTTGCCACGTCACTTGCCGTACGCCCAGTCACTTGCCGCGTCAACCTGCCACGTCAGCTACTGACGTCACCCTGCCACGTGTCACCCTTCCAGTGGTGACACATGTCACTTCGGGATTGGTCCAACTGGGCACCGAAAAGGCCAAATTAGCCTGACACGTGTCGCCTTCCGATGCTGCCATGTGTCCTGTACGGAACCTTCCACGTGTCATTGTACGGACCTTCCATGTGTCGTCCCCTGGTGTTGCCACATCACCTGTACAGACCTACCACGTGTCATCGTATGGACTGACATGTGTCCTGTACGGATTGTACGGACAGGTACAATCAACATCCAAAATTTTGCCTGTTTGGCTTGGCGTACAAAATGCGATATCTTCTCCATACGGACTCCGTTTGAAAAAAAAATTATACCACCGGAATCAGGAAGACGAGACGGACACAATGGTGTTGGTTTCGTCGGATTCAGAGCACTTTCATTTTTGAGCATTTTTCATGCCCTGACAGGCTTCTGAATCCGATTTCGGATCACACCTCCCAACAATAAGACCTTTTGGTCCCCAAAAGGTTACTGACCACTTGAGAAGCTTGGGATAGGCCACTCGACTTTCTCTTTGTCTCTGAAAGATGATTACATCAGGGGAATCAAAACACAATGAAGTTGAGACATCCACTTCTGGCAGAACCAAGTGATTGCTTTCTTTCGTTCATGGTGTTCTTCTTGCTTCGCTGGTAATCCTTCCTCCTTCGTGGGTACGTGAAAAATCCTTTTGTCCTTCCTGGGACGAAGCTCCAGATTAAGCTGACAACAACTAGCCTTTTGATGTCCACTCTTGTTGCAAAACGTACAACGAGTTTTCGGCATCTAGACCTACTTAACCTTCTCCTTCTTCCGTTGTGGACTTGAGCCTTTACGTCGTGTTTCCTTCCTGGACGACATAGTTTTCCTGTACAAAGTTTGTCTCTTCCAACACCTGGCAACACAATGCTTAGGTGAATGACAGTAAGTACATGGATAAAGTTTCCACAAGTTCCGGTTTACTTGATTATGCTTGTTATAATCAAAAGGAGAATTAACAAAAACATGAACATTATACCTTCCATGCTGCTCTTCACCTTTCTTTGGAGATGACTTGCATTCACTACTGCAACCCTGAAGTGATGCGCCATTTCCTTTTGTGAAGTGTTCTTGCAATGTCTTAAGTTGGCCATTTGAAGCTTGACTTGCTTCCGAAGTTTTTGAACCTTTCTTGGAAGACTCTCCAAGGTCCCCTCTTTTATATCCCAATCCTAAGTATCGAGGCCTTTCCTCAACCTCAATAGGATTTACAATGCCTTGACCTCGACGTCCAAGGCCCTTTCCTTTTTCATAACCCATCTTGGTTAATATTCTCAAACCTACACCTTTTGTGTGTTTTTCGAATTCACCAAAACCAACTTGATGAGAATGAGGAAAATTTGATGAGGAACCTTCACTGCATACCTCAGATGTGTTTTCTGAAAAAGATGTAGAAGGCACTTCCTTCAATGCTTCTTTTCCTTTGTTGTTCTTTGAAGCTTTCTCTTGAACCGTGCTCTTTCGTTCCAAGTAGTCTTCATACAACACCTTCACCATCTCGGCCATGGAAAACACCGAATCTCTGAACTTCTTCTCGTCTTGAGAAAGTCCTCCTGTAGATTCCATTTTCCTCCTTGATATGTGCTCTTCCCTGGTTAACATGCAAAACTCAAATCCAAACGTCAACTAGCTCTGATACCACTTGATCCGTCATGATTTTTTGAATGACTTATGGTTGAGTTTTTAATTTGCATGAATTAATTGACCATTGGGAAACTTAACGAAAGAACGAGAAAAGAAAATTAATTATACAGCCATAAACATATATGCAGATCTGAAATGTAATGAAAAACATCAAACCATAATGCACAGGTTGATAACGAAGTTCGACCTAACTTTGCCTACATCTCCGGGCCTTTTCTCTGTGGGGGAGGCTTCTTTATTTATTTTCAAAAGCTTATTAGTACATATTTACAATGCCGAATGGCTTCCAGACTGATCTGGTCATGTTCGCCCAGATCTCTAGAATCTTGCACAACTTACGACACCTAAAACGGATGTCCCGAGCTCTCAGAAATCGTCCGACAGCATCTCCTCCTCAACAGCTTCCCTGCCTCAAACTGGCTTAGACCTGGCTTTGCCTCAACATCTCTACTCTCCAAAACCGTCCAAAAGATCTCCAAAAGCTGACCAAATGGCCTCAACATGGCCTTGGTTAAATAGTGGGAAAGTTGGTTTCTCATCCCCAACTTCCTCCCAAAAATTAGGCTCTAAAAAAGCCCAATAACTCCCAATCATGAGTTAATTACAAAAAAAATGGGCTAATTAATATTAAAAAGCCAAAAATGGTTAAAAAACCACTTTCAAACTATATAATATAGTTATGTAACTGGGCGCATCCCCCCAAAGCTACGCGCGCCCCCCTTTCCTTGGTCACATGGGCATAATAAAACCAAGTGCTATGCGCTAGCTCCTTTGGTTGGCGCGGCCCCCGGTCACTTTGGAGTTGTTGGCACATAGGCCCAAAACCATGGGCTATATGTTAAAGCCCCTCCCGTGCACTATGTAAAATGTGGGTCATATACAATACCACCGCGACCAAGGGCTGGGGCTAAGCCTCGGCCCGGTTGTGGCCCGAACCCAACCATAACCAATTTTAAATTAATACGAAACCATTACATATTAAGATTCAATATGATGGCGCGTTGGAAATCAGAAGCTTTGTTAAGGCGTGGACGTAGGTGGAGGTCCGGGGTTCGAATCCCCCGGGCTCTAAATATTTTTGACATAGCCCACATTGGCTAAAGCTGGGGTGCCACGTGGCAGCCCGTGATTGGGCCACGTGGCACCTTTACATCCACTCTATGAATTCCACATGTCAACAGCTGATTGGCCCACGTCACTACCACGCATCGCTGCCACGTCATTTCCGTACGCCACGTCATCCTTGCCACGTCAGCTTCCATACCTTGCCACGTCACTTGCTGTATGCCCAGTCACTTGCCGCGTCAACCTGCCACGTCAGCTGTTGACGTCACCCTTCCACGTGTCACCCTTCTAGTGGTGACATGTGTCACTTCGGGATTGGTCCAACTGCGCACCGAAAAGGCCAAATCAGCCTAACACGTGTCGCCTTCCGGTGCTGCCACGTGTCCTGTACGGAACCTGCCATGTGTCATCGTACGGACCTGACACATGTCATCCCCTGGTGCTTCCATGTCACCTGTATGGACCTGCCATGTGTCATCGTACGGACTGACATGTGTCCTATACGGACTGTACGGACAAGTACAGTCAGCATCCAAAATTTTCCCTGTTTGACTTGGCGGACAAAATGCGACATCTTCTCCATACGGACTCTGTTTGACAAAAAAATTATACAACCAGAATCAGGAAGACGAGACGGACGCAATGGTGTTGGTTTCGTTGGATTCTGAGCACTTTCATTTTTGAGCATTTTTCATGCCCTGACAGGCTTCTGAATCCGATTTCGGATCAATATATATATATTTACAAACAAAAATTAAAATGAAAAATTAATTTTTTAATTTGTATTTTTAAATATTGAAAAGATAAACTAGTAATAAGTGATGAGATATTTATATAGTTTTTTTTTAGATATTTTTCAATATTTAATAGATTTGAAGTTAAAGTGAATTTATGCTAATAAAAACTTTGATTTTTACATTTTTGTTATGATAGTAGATGCAATGTACATGTTTAAAACTCTACAAAATATGTTACTACATTGCATTCTTATTGTGAAGATAAATATGAAAGGTGTTGGTTTCTTTGATGTTGAGAATTATAGTTTGTATTTGAGTATTATGCATCCTACTTTAACATCTACACATTTTTGACATAATTTTAACTATTGTTGTCAACTTCCATCGCAATGTTTCTCTTATAATATCTTAACATCAATACATGAACCACTTGCCATTTATCTCAACAAAAAACAAGATTTTTTTTAGTAGCTTCCATACAAAAAATTCCCCAAAACTAAAATAACTATGTAGGAAAGCTTCAAAACCCATTAAGTAGTGTTTAGGGTAAGAAAAAATAGTTTTTGTCACTTGTCATGCAGGTTGGGTTTTAAATGGGCATCCTAAGGAAAATAATCAAATAAGAGGTAGGAATGGTGGATTGAAAGAAAGAAAATACATGAAAGAACATATTTCTCTTTTCTAGAAACATATGCTTTCATTAATACAATAGATTTACTAAAAGTATCAAGTGTGTTGGATGTAATTAGGCATTCAACAAGTACCTACACTTAATACTTTTAGTAAATCCATAAAAAGATAAATTGAAAATACATGAAAAATAGTAGCTTACATTCTTTCCCTACAACATTGTTCACCCATGGGGTTGACATTGTCATCTTAAATCCTAATGATTGAAAATAAGTATTTTTTTTATTTGTTTTTAATGAAAATTTCTTAGGAGTCTCATTTTTTACCTCAAATTTACACTAATTTTTTTGGCATAGACAACTCACACATGGTATGTGGAAGATAGGAAGTTAGAATATCATTTGTCTCACCCAAGAGGCTTATAAAACTCTATAAAAGTATATCCTGAAGAGTCTAGCATTATCATTTTTTGTAGAATGCATTTTTACGCTATTGAGTTGTGATAGATAGAGTGATTTTTCCTCTTCAACCCACTTCTTGAAGAGAAACTGTTACTCAAAATCTAAGGACTTGGACATTCCCTTAGAGGATTGAACCTTGAAAAAGGAAGATTGGAGAGTCACCTCCGCACAAGTACGATCTGCTTTATAATTCTTCTTTTAAAATAATAGAATTTGTGTCTTCCCCTCCCCTGCAACTCAAGTTTTATTTTATGTTATTGATCCCATACCATGAATATGATCTTATTCAACTAATTCCAATATTCTTTATCAAAATTGAGGTTGTTTTATGCATTGCTAGTGTTTAGAATTCATTTCATGGATTTCCAGGTAGAGTTTTGTCTTTTGCTAATATGAGAGTTAGGTATTTGTTTATTGTTTGATGTGCAAGGTGTCATGGGCCAATTTGGATGCTCATAGCCCCTTCTCCCCTTGATTGTCCATTTCAAATACTTTAAGAGAAGTTTTCAAAAGATTTTTTGTTGATATATTTTCTCCCGTTATATTTCCAAACATCTTTCTCTTTCTTTGTTGCTTACCCATTGTTAAGGAAAGAAAATAGACCACAACTTACTATTGTTGCAACAAGGACCAACCACCCCACTATAGGAAATTTCACTGCTTGGTACACACACAACACATTTCACACTTTAAAATATGGTGAATCCATTGAGTATATTTTGACATACTTTTTTGGTTGGTTTAGGGCCAGACTCTACTCCAATTTCTAGTTTGTTGGGTGACCAAAACACATTCCTTTCCTATTATCCTTGCTAGGTCCACTACTTGGTAGTGCATATTTTTGGTTTCTTTTAATTTGTTTTAACTTTCAGGATTTCTATGTTATTGTTCCCCTAAAACCATTGAAGCTACATAAGTTTTGTTCTATTTACTACATAGCACTTTAGGTTAGCAAACAACTATTTCCTTAGTGTTTTCCATGTAGCATCATTTTTTTGTAAGAAAAATATGCTTTCTTTCTTTTAAGGTGTGTATTGGGTACATAATGGTATTTTATTTGCTAAAATAAGTAAAATCATGAAATTGAACTTTATAATGAGGAATGGAAGTGAGAAGGAGACCATATTAGTCACATTAACCTACTGACTCCTTTGCCTAATCTACTTACCTCCTTAGCCATTGACCATAGTAACCCACTAACTAGCATTTCCCATCATTGACCATATTGACCATGGTTAACCATGGTTTACCCATAACCCATGATCATCTTAATCAACTAACCTCACTAACCCCTAACACTCTGACTCACTAATACTCTAACCCGTTATCATCTTAGCCATTAGCTCACTAACTCTTGACCCTCATTGACTGTATTAAAAACCACTAAACATGGTTGACCACTGTTGACTAAATTTCTAATTATCTAATATAATAATATATTTACACACTAACCCTAATAACCCACCATCCATCTTTGACAATCATTGACCATATTGAAAATGCTTAGTCATGGTTGACATACAACCCCATGAAATTCCTTACTAACTAACCCCATTATCCTCTAATTTGCACTAACGCCCTGACCCGTTAACCCCTTGACCACTAACCCAATAACCAATTGACTATCTAACCTATGAATCCCCTAACCCAATAACCAATTAATCACATAATCCATGAATCCCCTAACTCATAAATCTCATAAGTCATTGATCCTAGAAACCCAATAACCTAGTAACCTTGACCATGATTTATCCAGGTGGATATCGGTGGCCACCCACCTTTTCCAACTGTCTCAAAATAATTTTTCTGGCAATTTTGGTAATTTACTATTTTTAGCATTTTTTAACTTCTGGGGCCATTTTGAGGCCCTAAACGATGTTTTTGGGAAAACGGGGAGAAATATAGAATTTACTTCAATATTTCCCCCAAAATGAATCTCCTCAACGATTCCTTTCCAACGGGCTATCATGCACCTAAAACGGAGATCGTATGCAAAAGTTACGACCCCAGGAAGTTGATGTACTAACTTACCCAAACGGGGCCCACATGACTTTTGGCGCTTCATCTCCTAGGGTTAGGTTTTAGGATGTCTAGGGTTTTTGGAATTCCTGTTTATTGTAAAAATTCCTTCAGAGTATCATTGTAATCATCTTCTTGCGAATGCGAGTAGCCGTCACATCTCTTCTCAGAGATAAGCTATCCTATTCTAGTGAGCCTTTCACTCTGTATTTTTACAGTCTCTGTACATTTCTTTCATTAATAGAAATCGTGTATTACTGTATATCTGTGTTTATGTTGCATCTTTGATACATTTATGTTATATTATTGGATATCCACTATATCTCTGTGCATTTCTTTATTATATCTCCGCTCTCATTTCGTGCCGAAAATAATCCGGATCAATCATTGATCATTTAACTATCATTGATTATTGTTGACCATATTTCCCATCATTAACCAAATTAAACACATTGACCCATTAACCCCTAATTCCACAATCTAATAACATCCTTACCCACTAGCCATCTTTAACCATTTTTTACCATATCAACTATGGTCAATCATGGTTGACCCACAAGCCCTTAAAAATCTTAATTGGATTATTATATTAACCCCTAACCTATAACCTTACATTGACACCTTGACCCATTAACCCATTAACCACCTAATTGACTAGTCCACTGACCCTTGACCCTCATTAACAATATTAACCCCACTAACCCATTAACCACCTAATTTAGTAGTCCTCTAATCCTTGACCCTCAATAACAATATTAACCATTATTGATAATGGATAACAAACATTGATCATGGTTGACCATTATTTACCATGGTTGACCATATTAACCACTCGACCCATTAACCACTCATTCTTTAATCTATTAACCTCTTTACCCATTGAATCTAGCTACACAATAGCCATATTTTACCATCATTGACTATATTGAACATGGTTGATTGAAAACCCCTTATGCATCATAACTAACTAACCCCTTATCCCCCTGGACCACCAACACCCTAACCCACTAACCCATTAACCATGTAATCATTAATCTCCTAACTCATAAACATACTAACACACTAATTTTAATAACCCTCTAAACCTTAACCTTGGTTGGCCATATTAACAATTTATGTTTACCATGGTTGACCAATATTAGCCATTTTTATTATATCGACCATATTAACCACATTGATCCACTAAGCTCTAATTACTTATTGATCTACCATACCTCCTTACCCACAAATCCTAGTAACCCACTAGTCATATTGAACCATTGTTGATCATATTGACCATAGTTGACTCACAAACCCATGAACATCCTAATTCGCTAATATCACTCACCCCTAACCCCTTAACCCTCTAACACCCTAACCTACCATCCCCCTAGGGATGAATATCATTGACCATGGATGACTATCATTGACCATGGTTGACAATGAATAACCATCATTAACCATGGTTTTCCATCTTGACCATATTTACCAAGGTTGACCATCTTGAGACTTCACACTTATTTTAGACTCGAAGCTAACACACTAGTCCCCACTAAGGCCTCTAAAAGGCTTCACTCATAGAACTATGTTATCATGCCAATTTTGACCACCTATGACATTTATTTGATTTAAAATGAACACATCCTTAACCAACATTAGACGCACTTAATACATCCATCGTTGATATGGATCTCAACTCATTGGACAAAAACACATTCAAAATGAAGCATAAAGATAGAAAATGGGAGCAGGAAGAGATGAATTGTTTTCTTCTTAGGCCTAAAACACCTTATAAAGAGCATATTTCAAGGTGACTATATTTCAAAGTACACACTTGAGATGAATCTTGTTACTAAAGGACTAGTCTCCTCACATGGTAAACTTCTAGTCTCAAAGTTTTAAGACCTTGGAGTGTTGTTTGAACACCTATCACCAGGATCCTAATATAATCTATTTGTGGGTATTTTTTAATGAAATATATTGGCCCTATGTTTGCTACACCCTCTCATGAATTAATGTTGGTGTATGGATCATAAGCTAGTAATTCTTCAAAAATAGTTGGACTACAAGATAAGATTAACTAGTTATTTTTAAGGGTTTCTTGCTTGTTCTCGTAACATTTGTGTGCAACAAGTAAGGTATAAAATTGTTGAACTTAAACACCACTGCAACATTGTTAAGCCCTAAATAGTGGCACATCACCCCTTAATTGTGGAATATTACATTAGTAATGTTATTTTATTTATGTCGGCTTGGGTCCATTAGTTGTAATTGTACCTCCTAGTCTCCTATATATACCAATGAGACATTTTCATTTGGAATCATTTTGTATTTGGACATTTATGTGGTGTATAAGGAGGTTTCCCCCTTGAAGAGGCTTATTATATGAAATTATCTCTTTTTCAAGGCACCGAGTACTTATTATGAGTTTTTTCTATGTTATATTGATATTTGGTTCTTAACATATGGTATTAGAGTTCAAGGTCTTGGGGTTTCATTAGTACATCTGAGACACCTTGGAATTTTCACTATAATTTTTTTTCTACAAATTTTCAGAAGGAACCCCTTAGAGGATATTGAGTAGATGGATCAAGGTATGTTGGGTTAAAATTTCAACTCCTGAGGCCTTATACTTTCGGAGATACAACCTGTGTAAGATAGGATTTTGGAATCATCTTGAATTGAGTCATTGAAAATTTTTCACTATAAAACGTTTTGTGTAACGTTTCAGACCCTGAAATCTAGAGTTTATTCACATAAATTATTAAGATATATGTGATAAAATTTTTAGCTTCTGTTTCATCTTACATTTGTATATACACCCTGTGGAAGATAGGGTATCTGACTAGTCCTATTGATTAGTCTCAAGCAGGTGTTCTGGGTAAAAAATCATAACTTTTTCCTAGAGTATCCAAATTGAGTGAGAATGGTTGCATTGGATAGTGGAAAGTCCATAGTATTTTGGGACAATTTTTAGAATTTTATATCAATTATTTTGTGCAGGGCACACTATACAAGTGCGATCTCCTGGAAAGGAAAAAAATAAGCAAGTTGTGGGGAATTTACCGTAAATTCCACTTGGCACATTTAATTTTGATCAGACCCATGGCATTGCAGAGAAGAAATATTAGAGAACTACAAGAAATAAATTTTCATACCCATAAGGGCTGAAACTTTGGAGATACAACAGGATAAATATTGTCTAGCAGAACCACCTCAAAATCAAGGTTTAAAAGTGATACTTGGCCAACATGCCACCAAAAAAGGGAACTTCTACACCAAATAAGACTCCAGATAGTCCTACTTGGACTCTTGATGAAGGTGAAGAAATTCGTAGGGACATAAATGAATTACAAAAGAAGACAATGACAAAAGATGAACTACAAGGGATGGTGGATTCAACTGAAGCTAAATTGGAGGCAATAATGGATACTAAGATGGATGGTTTAAAAAGGGAGATCATGGAAGGATTGAAATTTTTCCTAACATAGAGGACAACTGAAAGTGAAAATGTATCCCATGAAATTCATGATGAGGACGCAAGGAAGATGAATCAAGAATGGAGAAACTCCAACTTTGGGTTGAAGACCAACCACGTTCCTAAGATCGATATGAGGAAGTTTGATGGCAAGGACCCAATCACATGGATACTTCAGATGGAGCAATTCTTTGATCTACATAATGTGCCACATACACAAAAGGTACACATTTCTTCTTTATATTTAGAACCCAATCAATTTGTATGGTATCGATGTCTTTGTTCTCGAAAATCACTCGTCACTTGGACAATTTTCACAAAACAAATGATAGCACACTATGAGGATACAAGGAACAATACCTTCTTTATCCAATTGATAAATCTCAAGAAAAAGGGTTCAGTTACAAAGCACATTGATAACTTCCAAAGATTGAATATAAAAGTAACAAATATTCCAGTTGAGCACTTGATTGATGTATTCATAGGAACTTTAAAGGATAACATTCAACATGAGGATCGCCTTTAGGAACCCAAATCATTGGAGAATGCATTTAGGGTGGCAAGAAATGTTGAAAGTAAAAATATGGCTATGGCTACTAGAAGGACCAATCCTAACATCTATCGAGAGAATAATTCTCCTTCTTCTAAAACACCTCAACCTATAAGGTTGACACCTCAACAATTGGAGAAAAGAAAAGAAAAAGGTTTATGCTTTAATTGTGACAGCAAGTACAGTAAGGGACATAAGTGTGGTGAGAAGAAATTATTCTACATAGATTTTGAAGAGGAAGAAGAACAATAACAAAACAAGAACCATCTCAAGGTGAAAACGTAGAAGCGATTTCTTCTGAAGAATTGAATCCCATGATATCGTGTAATGCATTGGATGGAATTAACACTCCTTAAACCCTTAAGATCGAAGTATATATCAAAAAGAAAAAGGTAATAGTCCTAATTGATTCCGGTAGTACTCATAATTTCATTCACTATAAATTAGCCAAAGCTCTCAATTGCTTTGTATATCCAGCGCTAGAGTTTCAACTAATGATTGCAGATGGAGGTACTATCAATTGCTCAGGAAAATGCAATAAGATCAATCTTGATATAGGGGAATATGTAATGAATATTCCAATGATTTCTATACCCATGGGTGGTGTTGATGTCGTACTAGGAATCCAATGGTTACAATCATTAGGAACAATGGATTTTATTTTTTAAGAACTTTTCATGAAATTTTCATTGGAAGGAAAATAAATTGAGTTAAGAGGTATCACAGGGAAACCCTATAAGGTGATAAGCTCTAATGGCATGACACAATTATTGAAAAAGGGGCATCAAGGTGTTATTGCACAACTATGCTCACTAGATGTTCAAACATCTAAGCCATCTATTCCCCTAGATCTCCATGGATCATTGATAAGCATTCCAAAGTATTTAAAGATATTTCCAAAAGTCTTCCACCCACTCGAAATCATGATCATGACATTCACCTAATTCCTGGGAGTGTTCCTCCTAACATCAGGTCGTACATATACCCTTATGCGTAGAAGAGTGAAATTGAGCATATGGTTGAAGAAATGTTAGAGGTTGGCATTATTAGACCTAGCCAAAGTTCTTACTCTACATCGATGGTAATGGTATTCAAGAAACATGGGTCATGGTGTATGTGTCCAGATTATAGAGAGATCAACAAGATCACTATTAAAGATAATTTTCCCATTCATGTCATTGATGAATTGTTAGATGAACTACATGGAGAAATCTATTTCACAAAGTTGGATCTACATTCAGGGTATCATCAGATTAGAATGAAGGAAGAAAATATCCCAAAAACAACATTCCAAACTCATGAAGGCCATTATGAATTTTTGGTCATGCCTTTTGGCCTTACAAATGCACCTTCCACATTCCAAGGGTTGATGAATTCCATTTTCAAG
>ML789238.1:59854-73446 GCA_009831015.1 Picea engelmannii | reverse complement strand
GGCTTGGGTCCATTAGTTGTAATTGTACCTCCTAGTCTCCTATATATACCAAGGAGACATTTTCATTTGGAATCATCTTGTATTTGGACATTTATGTGGTGCATAAGGAGGTTGCCCCCTCGAAGAGGCTTATTATATGAAATTATCTCTTTTCAAGGCATTGAGTTCTTATTCTAAGGTTTTTCTATGCTATATTGATATTTGGTTCTTAACAAAAATATAAACAAATGAAATTTTTTTAGAAACAATAAAATGAGTCTTATCTTATCAATTCCAATTCCTTTTTAATTGTGTGCAATCTAATCAAGTAACCAACAATAAATCATTGAATATTTTAGGAAAAAAATTAACATGCAACGCAGTGCCCTCCAAGCAACCAAAAATCCTAAAGATCCACAATTTTAATGCAATTGCGTAGACAAATTGTAAATAGATGTGCATTTATGATACTAGGAGCTTAGAGACTTTCACAACTACCTGAACATGATTGCACAATATTAGAGGGAAAATTGTGCCATTGCACCAAAATAAAGTTGACATCCATGTTGTTTTTGTAGATGGAAAAAACAAAAATTTAAAAATCCAAAGCCTCTTAGTCGTGGGATTGGGGAAAGTAAACAACCAACTAATCTAGCCTACATAATCTTAGAAATATTTGAGAATAAAAGAGAAAATCCTACCCAACTAAATAAAAGGTTTATAAATATTTCCCTATTACATTTGTCATTTTGTTGTTGGGCTATTTGTGTTGACCAAATGAATCCTACTTATCTAGTTGAAAAGCAGAGCCAAACAAAAATAAATAAATAAACAAACAACTAATATAGTGTATTATATCCCCAAGCAAGAAGTTGAGATGAATTTTTTGAATATTGAAAGAATAAATGTGAAACAAACTTTGGGGGAAGCCCCTTGTATAATGAATGACTTGAAAGTTGAGCAAGTGGAGGATCAAGTGGGATTCCAACTCTCATTGGCCCAATGATCAAGAAAACAAGGCAAGCAATATACTATCTCCTACAAATGGTTGGTATTATGAATCATTAACGCAAAAAACCAAATGAAGAAAGTGCCCATACGAACAAGTTATTAGGGGAAAGAAAGAAAGATATTTTCATATTAACAAATGAAAAAGAAATACAAAAATGAATTTCACCTTGGAGAGTATTGAAGATGGCCTCCAACGTTCTATATTTGTGAACACTCTTGAACCCTCAAGTAGGACTTATCTCCTAGATTCTAATATGATTTCAGTAGCATCTTCCCTTATGAATGATCAAATGATGGGAAAATTTTGGCATCATAATTCCAAGGAAGCTCAAAAGGAAGGATTGAAACAAGTGAGCTTCACACTACTTGGAGAATTCTTGTGGCATAATTTTAACACAATTGAGCTTGTTGAAATGGAATATGGAGGCATTTGTTTATAGATTTCCTTGGAGCTAAAAATAAGTTTGAATGAATAACTAATTCAACGTGAATGCATGAACTCCAAGAATGGCCAAGGGTCCATCAATTTAATTAGTTGGTTCTACTAGTGTGGGTTTGATTTGACCAAGAAAACCCTTGAAGTGCCCATCTCATTGAATAAGCTATATAATAATAAAAACTCACATTGTAAGAGTGACTCCATGACTATCAAAGGATTAAGGGTGTATTTTCACACTCATAAATGGATAAACTTGGATGTCTTCAAATCAATGATGACATCTTCATGAAAAGGGAAAATCAAAACTATCTAGTTAAGGATGATAAATATTTTATCATTAGTGCACAAAAGACGAAGTTGAAGGTCTCCTTGGTGAGTGCACACCAAGCTAAGAGATTGATCGGTGCAAGAAATAACTATGCACTACTCTTCTTGACACAAAATTAGAAATACATCGAATAAATGGGAGTGAAGGTATCCTTGGAAGCATGTACGAAAAAATAGAAGTGTCAATTGGAAGATCTCTTGCTAACATATAGAAATGTTCTTCGATCCAAAAGGTATGCTACCAAAGAGGAATATGGAAAATGAGATACAATCACTGCTATATTATCGTTTACCATAGGACTGTATGATGTGTTGCATCGTAACCACAATCAATAAATTATATCATGCACCCAAATGTGGCAGTCTTGCATGCAAATGAAGATCTGCATTTATGGAATTATTTGTACAGAGGAGGTAGAAAAAAATGGTAGTAGACGAAGGCGAAGGAACATTGTCGATATTCAGAGGAGCTTGCAGATGCACTTAGAAGAGTTTTGCATGCCAAAGGACAATTCCAATGGGATGAATGGAAATCATTTGGCATGTCTGAGGGTTGTGCATGCCAAAGGGCATTGCAATTTGGTTGAATGTCAACCTTGTGGCATGTGGGCCGATAGTTATCTCAGTGTACTTGGACCTAATGGTCCTGAAGATGTAATTGTTTTAGTTGTTTGATCCAAATAGAGAGATCACATAGATTTTATGTATGGTAGTAAGTTATCTATAGTACATTAATGTTTCTCTTTGGAGTTTGGAGAGTGATTATGTTGTTGGTATTTGATTCATTAAATGGAAAATAAAGAGTGTGTCTATGTTGGAGTAGATATCAGTGAACAAAGTTGTAGATTTCCAATTTTTTGTTTTTAACAATGAATGGTTCCTGTGCGTTCTAGTTATGTTAATTTTTTTTTTTAATTCTCTGCATTTGAATTGATTGTGGGTTTGCCTCCCCATTTCGTCTGCATCAGTTTGGTATCATAGAAATCAAATATCTATGCAATTCTACCCCTGTAGACTTCACTACTGAGTTAGTTTGAGAGAAGAACTAAGTGTTCTCCAAGGAGCACTAGATTGCACAAATGTTTCATTATTGTTACATATGGTTAATGCATTGTCTATGGAAAGCCATATTGAGAACAACTTTAAGAGAGTGAGTTATTGAAAATCCAAAGAGAGATTGGTTAAATTGCAACAAGGATTGAAAATGGAAAAGGTGAAGCAGGTGATCCAAGAAGAGGACGAGTGGGTTAGGGAAGAAATACAAGTGATTAGGAAACTAATCAAACATCATGAAGAAACACAACAAAGAAAAGGAGAGATTCGAGCCATCAAAAGAAGAATAAGGGCATTGGAGAAAGAATAAAAACAAAGTTTCGAACCATCAAAAGAAGGATAAGGGCATTGGAGAAACAAGAAACTCAAAAGATTGAAAATAGGGATATTTCAGAGAAGGTCTTAGACGTGGAAGTGTTTTTCTACCCAGAAGAAGGGGAAGCACTTGAGCAAGAGTGAATAAAGATCAAGAATGCATGTATTGTTTAAAGTATGCAGTAAAGTGAAATTTCAGAGGGGAACTCATTTGTGGATGTTTTTTGCTACCCAAAAGAAGGTGGACTACTTGAGGAAGAGTTTGCATAAGCTGATAATGTGTGTGTTGTTAAGAGCATGCAAGAATAGTCTAAGAATATTGAGCATGTAAAGACTTGCATGCATGTATATAAATGTGAGGAGAAGAATAGTGTGGTGATTTTCATCCTAGAAAAGGTTGTGGAAACCTTGGTGAAGAGCACTGAAGAAGAGAAGAAGTTTCTAGATAAAGACTTCCCATAGGCTAAAGACCTGTCAGAGGAGAAGATTACAAAGGATCAAACCACTGAAGATAAGGATGATTTGCAAGTCACAGAAAATAAAGGCCTATGAGAAGTGGGGAATGTGATATATCTCTTGGATATAAAAGACATAGACATCATTCACAACATGGTTGAACAAGGGACCATTACGGAAAATATTGTCATAGAAATCAAGGTGAAACTTTTCCTAAGTATGGGGAGATTTGACTTCATATACAAAGGAGTTTGATTGTTGAAGTGAACATATTTTTGGGGATGAGGATTGTAGAGGAAAATGTGTTGGCACTTCACGTAGTTGACAAATTATCCAAGTGGATTGAATTACTCATTTTTCCAAAATTTCCAACAATCTGGGTCCTCTTAAAATAAGCCAAGATTCTAAAAGGCAATTTCCATGGTCAAAGTTCCCATCAATCAAGGGGAACTATTACTTGGAAAAATTCCTACTGGATTTGGGACGAATTTTAATGTAAAAGAGAGTGAGTTTGTCCACTAATTAACTTGAATCCATTCCTTTTAGCCATATACTTTCACAAACTAGACTAATAACCTGGATGGACAATATGTAGGGCTATTCTTTTTAGATCCATAAAATTTTTAGGACCATGGTAAATGCATTCTGAATTTGTGTGGTGATAAGGAAAATAGTGTTCTCTATTAGCAAAATATGTGCTATGGGACTGCTCTTATGTTCGAAGGTTGTCATTTCACTTTGACCTTTGTAGAAAATGAAAATCATTTTGTAAAAATAAAACTCCTTGATTTATAACTATATCCATGATAGTTTATGAAAAAATTGACCAACCTTTGAGCAAGTTCATTGACATCACAATGACAACATATTCAAGTCCCAAAATTTGTACATCTACACTTATCACATTATAACATTTCATTATCACAATATATAGTTTCCCTTCCATGCATCATGCTTTGTATTTTCTCCCTTCAAATATTCACTATTAACAATAACTGCAAGTGAATTGAACGCCTGCCCCTCATTTGGCTGGAGGAGAAACAACTATCAGAAATATTTTAATTGAAATGAATTACATGAAGAATGTAATATATTCTTCCATTTATTTTTCAGTTTGGCTTTTTCTACATACAGGATTTGAAGGTAATCATCATAAATAAATATTTATAGAGAGAGGAAACCTAAGAGAACTAAAAAAACTTGACAAGTTATATGATGCCAAGAAACGTTTAACACAGATTTTGCTTCTTGGCATCAAAATAATCCATCAAGACCATCAAAATATGGATTCAATTTACTTGATAGAGGATCAATGTAAATAATCCTTCAATATTCAACTAGATCGAGAAATTGATTAGCAAAAACAGAAAGAAAAATTCATGTTATGAGCTGTCAAGAACTCAAATTCAATTACATGTTACTTGCCATAACTCAGACACAAAAGTTTTTAGAATTAACAAGAGCTAATTTCAAAAGTCAAAGGTTTACAATTAGAATAGAGTTGAAGAAAACCTCCTTTGGTGTTGGAAAATTTGAAGCTCCTTTGGTCTAAACAAATTAATGGATAGTCAAATCAGAGTTGGCAAAGTGTACATTCAATACAATGGAGAGAGAGTAAGCCAAAACAAAAAAATGAGAACTGACTCTCAATGGCCTTCTCCCATCTGCAGACAGTGTATGGAAACATTAGACATTTCCTCTCTCTCTGTCTGGGGCAGTCAATGTTTCATTTGACATCATCCAAATACTCTCATATACATGCCATTTTATGTTGCTAAGGTTTTCACAATAAACAATTAAGTGGCAACTTGAAAATAATCATGGATTGATTTCAACCCTTAATCATGAAGATTTGAATCATCTTTTGGTACCTATCTTCCATGGCTGGAGAACAGAATCACGATACTTTGATGGCAATGACTGGTATCGATTTCTCTTTTAGGAGCGGACATGTGGAATCACCATTGGATCTTCATCAATCCCATTACCCACAACTTGATTTTCACTTTTCTTTATGCATGCAGGGTCACCCAACCTGCAAATGTTATCAACTGTCAAGAGAGGCTTTGAATCAACAACACTCAGATTCTTCTATATATCATGAATCATCAGCCAAGCATAGGGCTGGTGATATTTAAAAGCACTTTTGGCTCTTCTGGGTACTCTCTTGTAATATACCAAATATAAAATGTATGCAAAACAAAAATAAAATGCTAGTAATGGAAGAATAACAACAATATAAACAGAACATTCACCACAATAGCACTGAAATGATATAAGAATAACAACAAAATTATCACTTTGAATCTGAAAGCAATGTTCATGGGCCTCTTCAAGGGGGCAACCTCCAGTGGAGCAGATCTCTATTACAATAATATCCAAGCTAGGGTTCTCATACCCTCAACTCCTATTTATACTACAAAGAAGTATCTAGAGGAAGATTCTTCTATAAGTGGAAGCTTCTATTAGGTCTTCTTACATCCGCCTTATTCTATCTTATTGAAAGGCCTTATTAATATTGACCTTTATTACATCTAAATATATTGTTCTACCTATATGCGAGTTAGGACCCTAACATGTATGCCTCTTAAAAACAACCTTCTCCTCAAGGCTTGAGATGAGGAAATTGTTGCAGAATGGTAGTTGGTTCCCAAGTGGCGTCTGCTGGAGATGTATCTTTCCATTGGACTAGCACTTCCTTGATGGTTCTCTGACGTAGGCGACACTCACACTGGTCCAAAACTGCTTCTGGCTGTAGCCAAATGGATCCTTCTTCAACTAACTCTGGAAGGTTGGTTTGAATTTGACACTTAGCTCCAATCACCTTCTTTAAGCATGAAACATGAAAAACATGATGTAGCTTCGAATGGCTGGGCAAAGCTAACTGATAGGCGACTTGTCCCACATGCTTGAGCATGGTATAAGGACCATAAAATTTGGGTGCTAGCTTCTGACAATGCTTGACCTTGAGGGAAGTTTGCTTGTAAGGTTGTAGTCAAAGAAACACCTGATCCCCTTCTGCAAATTGATGTTCAGAGCGACCTTGATCTGCTTGTTTCTTCATGCGATTCTGTGCCATGAACAAATTCTCTTTGAGGGTATGAAGAATAGCCTCTCGAGCTATAAGTGTTAGGTCAACCACCTGGACCTTCGAGGTACCCGGTAAGTATGAGAGAATTGAAGGTGGCTTCTATCCATATACCGCTTCAAAAGGAGTCATGAGTTTAGCTGTATGGTATGACATGTTGTACCACCATTCAACTAGGGGTAACCATTGAGCCCACTGATTTTGATTTTTTGAGGCAAAACACCTCAAATATGTTTCCAAACACTTGCTGACAACTTTCATTTGGCCATCAGTCTGAGGATGATAAGCTGTGCTGAGATGCAATTTGATGCCTTGTATCTTGAACAGTTCTTGCCAAAAATTGCTTGTGAAAGTTGGGTCGTGATTAGAAACAATAGAGTGTGGCATGAAATGAAGCTTGAAGACCTAATCAATGAAGATTTGAGCCACTGTGGATGCTGTAAATGGGTGTTGAAGGGCACAAAAATGAGCATACTTGGAAAGGCGATTAACAACCACCATGATGACGGATTTATTTACTGATTTGGGTAAGCTGGTAATAAAATCCATAGAGATATCCTTCCAAATAACAAGTGGAATCGGGAGTGGTTGTAGTGTGCTCGACGATTTGTCTATTTCTCCCTTGTTGCATTGAAACACATCACATTCAACTACAAAATTACGAATGTCTTGTTTCATACCATCCCAAAAAAAGGAACGTTTGACCTTGTCATAGGTTTTGGTGAACCTGGAGTGACCTACTGTGAGTGTAGCATGAAGCTCAGAAAGTACCTTGGATTTAAGCTTTGATTGTTTACTTAAATACAAATGACCTTTGTATCGATGTTTATCATGGAGCCAAGCGTACCCTGGAGAATATGGAGCATTGGACTGCAACTGGTGGATCAACTGTGAACTTTTGGGATCTTGTAGCCATTCCTGGTGAATGGCTTGGAGCCAATCTGGTACAATGAATGAAAGAGAGAAAAAGGGATCCTTCATCTTCATATTTTTGAGAAAGTGCATTCGCAACCAAATTGTCTTTGCCTTTCTTATAAATGATCTCATAATCATATCCAAAGAGTTTAGTCACCCATTTTTATTGTTCTGGGGAGGAAATGCGTTGTTCCAGAAAATACTTGAGGCTTTGATGGTCCGTCTTAATTTGGAAACGTTTCCCCAATAGATAAGGAAGCCACAGATCCATGACATGCAGAATAGCCAACATTTCCTTTTCATAGATGGATTTGCCCAGATTTCTTTTAGATAGTTGCTTGCTGGTAAAGGCCAAATGTCGACCCTCTTGCATAAGGACAACACAATTTCCTTTCCTTGAGGCATCACATTCCAACACAAAGGTCTTTGTGAAATCGAGAAGGGAAAGGACTGGAGTGGTGCACATGGCCATCTTCAAGGTTTGAAAAGCTTGAGCAATGGTTGGAGTCAAAGTGAAAGAGTTCTTTTTGAGGAGAGCAGTGAGAGGTGCTGCAATCTTCCCATAATTATCAACAAACTTGTGATCATACCCTGTTAAGCCTAGAAATCCATGCAATCTCTTAAGAGTCTTTGGGTGAGGCCAGTCTTTCATAGCTTCAATCTTTTTAGGATCCACCCTGACACCATCTTTGCCAACCATATGACCCAAGTATTCTACTTATGAGGTGCCAAAAACACATTTAGACTGTTTCAAGAAAATTTGGTGCTAAGAGAGTAGATGGAGAACTTGATCTACATGAGCAAGATGGTCTATCCAAGTTTTTATATAGATGAGGATATAATCAAAGAAAACTAAGACAAAATGGAGGAGAAAAGGATGGAAGACATGATTCATGAGGCTTTGGAAGGTGATTACACAAGCCAAAGGGCATGAACAAAAATTCATAGTGGCCCTCATGAGTTCTAAATGAAGTCTTGGGAATGTCTGCCTCTTTCATATGTATCTAGTGGTATCCTGAACAAAGATCCAGTTTAGTGAAGAATTGGGCACCACTCAATTCATCCAGGAGGTCATCAATGACAGGAACGAGGAATTTGTCTTTGATGGTAAGTTTATTGAGGTCACGGAAGTCAGGACACATTCGCCAAGAACCTTCTTTCTTCAAGACCATGACCACAGGAGACAATTAGGGGCATGTACTAGGGAGGATAATGCCTGCATTAAGGATTTCCTGGACCATTTTCTCAATTTTATTTTTTTGGGAAAAGGGGTGATGATACGGATGGATATTGGGAGGAAGGCTTCCAGGTACAAGGGAAATGGAATGATCATGAACACCATGGGAAGGAGGGAGGAATTGGGGAGTGGAAAAGACAAATTGATGTTTAGAAAGGATGGTGTTGCACGAAATTGCAAGTAGTCATCGCTCCCTGCGTGTATCGTGACAAGGGACTAATCACCTCTCATGGATCCTTGAAATCTGGCGGTGGTGAGTTTACCAATCACCTGCGGGTTTTGGTGTAATGACAACCGTACTACCAACAAATGGTATCAAAGCTAGAGGTCACAAGTTCGATACATAATCAGCTTGCGCTAAGGGGGAGATTGTTGCACAAATTGCAAGTAGTCAGTGCTCCCTGCATGTATCGTGACAAGGGACTAATCGCCTCTCATGGATGCTTGAAATCTGGCGGTGGTGAGTTTACCAATCACCTGTGGGTTTTGGTGTAATGACAGTCGTACTACCAACAAATGGCTTGGAGGTCTTGCGGTACCGAGGGTCTCTCTGTTTATTGTATGGCATGGAGTTGGGCGATAACACCAGAATGACCCTTTTTGAGCAGCTTTTCCATGCGATGGGAACTAATGATCTCAGGTGAACCAACGATGATGCCTTGGAACTTATATTGGTGGCCCTCCTGGTCGAATTGCATGGTTAAGTCTTTAAAATCCATGAGAATGAGACCCAAATTCCTTAACCAGTCTGCACCCAACACAATGTCACAACCTCCCATGTCGATAGAAAACATATGAGATTTCAGGTGGTAGTCACCAATTTGGAGACACACATTTTCACAATGCCCTCCACATTTCATGGAACCACCATTTGCAATCATGATTTGGAAATTATCGACGACATGGATGTAGTAATGAGTTTCTTGGGAAATGTAGTGATGAATAAAATTATGGGTGCTGCCACTATCAACCAGAATGATGACCTTTCGATGCTTGATGTAACCAATTATCTTGAGGGTTTGGGGAGTGGAGAAGCCAGTGAGAGCATTGAGGGAAATGACCGGTTCTACTTTGGGAGGGTCTGAGGGAGGGGTTATGTCAGTGGATTCAAGTGACTCAGATACAGAGGGATTTTCTTCATCCTCTTCTGAAATCTCCTCGGAGATGGCCATAAAAAGATTTTGTTCTTTACACCTGTGGCCTAGGAAATATTTTTCATCACTGTTATAACAAAGGCCTTTGAGTTGGCGTTCAACCATTTCAGCCCTAGTCAATTTTTGGATCTTTAGTGGAGTAGAGGGAGTAGTGGGATTTACTGGTTTAGGGTGAGGGATAAAGGAGGGTTTGCAGTTATGAGAAGATACAACTTGTTGTGATTCTTTAGCTCTTTTGGTAGCCTCCACCCAACTCTCAGGTCGAGCCATGAGGACATGGGCCTGAATTTCATCCTTGAGGCCGCTAATAAAACACTCTTAGAAAAAGGCATTAGACATGCCCTCTGTTCTAAAATCCAGGCACTCAAAGGAAGCTATAAAGTCTTCCATTGTTCCTAATTGTTTTATCTTTGTCAAATAGCCCAAATGGTTGGTGTCAGTGTCAAAGTGTTCATAAAGCTCTGCCACAAAGTGTGTCCAAGCAATATACCCTTGACAAGAAGTTTTTCTCCATTGCCACCATTGCCAACGTTCTTGATCTAGATGGAGAACACCATACTAGAGTTTGTCCAAGTCATCTGTAATGACATATAAAGAGAAGTAATGTTCCATTTGGGTTACCCAACCAGTGGGGTTTGAGCCATCAAATTTGGTCACATCCACCTGCTGAAGGTGTAGGTCACGTTGAAAGTGATGATTCTGTAAGGTATGGGAATGAGAGGAATGGTCACCTTCAGTATGTGGAGGTGAGGAAGAGGAAGGGTTATCTATAGGGATATGCAATTTGGTGCAGAGTGCCAAAAAGACTGATTCAATCTGGGTGGTGAGGTCTTGTTTGATTTCCCCCATTGAGGACTACATGGTTGTATTGATGGCGACAACATTGGCACTGAGTTATTTCACTTCTTGTTGGGTCTCAATGATACTAGATTGCAAGGTGTTTAAGCGAGCTTCCAAGTCTTGGCTACGAGTATGGGCCATGAGGATGGGTAAACTGAAAAGGGGTGGGCGGGGTAAATTATTTTTCCTAAAAATGATATGAATGAATGTGATAAGGGAAAAAATATGAATCCAATGGAATAGGTCTTGAATAATGGTGAGAAAATTTCCAGACTTTTTTTTTTACGAAGTTATACTTCGGTCTGAAGAATACTGTAGAGAGGAAATTCCCAAATGCTTAACCAGAAAGAAATGTGTATTTACTTGGCAACCCGAACATAGTTGCATGGCAATAGATCTTGTCTGTTTTAATTTGTTTATGTTTTTGTCCCCAAGGGTTAGGGATTCAAGGGTTCTACAGACAAGGGTTTTCCCTATGCTATAGCTCTCTGATATACGTGTGGCGTCCAACAGTAGTAATCGACCCAATATCTTAGGGCACTAACTAAGGAGGATAGAACATACCCTTAGCCGTACTACCTGACTACCCAGGTACTAGAGAGTATATTCCCGAGTGTTATTCTCGGTGACACTATAGTAGTTAGGCAACTGATCGGTTTATCTAAAGAGGGATTCAGGTAATCTAGGCTGATCAGTTCACAGGTGTTGTCTAATGCGCTAGCACTCGAAGGGGTACCAACATGGGTTACAAGGGTGGCCAACAGAGGTGCCCTTAAGTACCACTTGTATTTCCTACATGTATGAATCCCTCAACTGCAGGTTTATGCACATAACAATAGATCTTTGTGGCTTAAAGACGTTGAAATACGTATCTACCCTGAAAATAAAATTTAACCCACACTTTTTGCCGAGGAAAGTGCTCTGATACCACTTGTAATATACCAGATATAAAATGTATACAGAACATAAATAAAATGCTAGTAATGGAAGAATAACAACAATATAAATAGAACATTCACCACAATAGCACTGAAATGATATAAGAATAACAACAAAATTAACACTTTGAATCTGAAAGCAATTTTCACGGGCCTCTTCGAGGGGGCAAGCTCCAGTTGAGCAGAGATCTATTACAATAATATCCAAGCTAGGGTTCTCATACCCTCGACTCCTATTTATACTACAAAGAAGCATCTAGAGGAAGTTCCTTCTATAAGTGGAAGCTTCTATTAAGTCTTCTTACATCTGGCTTATTCTATTTTATTGAAAGGCCTTATTAATATTGACCTTTATTACATCTGAATATATTGTTCTACCTATTTCTGGGTTAGGAACCTAACATCTCTTCTACAAGAATGGTACCCCTGTGGGAATGAAGGTTGCCTTTCGAATCCCTTTTTTGTCTGTGAGACTATTCTCATGGAGACCAACCACATCATTCTCCAGAAGCCGAACCGCAACATCAACTAAAAGATGAAGCTATGGAAATAGGGTTACAGAGTCAAATTTAAAATCACTTTTCGTGTGGCACACTGCATACTGACCTGAACTGATCTTGATTCCCTCATCCCAAATGCCCAAAGTCCAGGGAAACAACTGACCACCCAGGCCTGAAACACAATGTTGATGATATGACATTGCATCTGAATTATTCTTAGATGAAGGCACATGATCTTGAATTACCTAGATTGAGGACTTTGTCGAATCCCCATTCTTGAAGGGACCAACTTCAACAATTGAATTTTGAACTGATGAGCACATGTTCCTGAGATGATCTCTGAATTTCAATGCATTTCCTTCGAAAGTTGTGGAAGATTTTCTAATGGGAAAATATTCGATGCATTGCCTTGCCTTGCCAATAATGTTTGGAGAGGACCCATCCACAAGAGCATCGATTTTAGAGAATCCATTTGCCATAGATTGGATTTTGCGCTTCTTCCTAGCTCTGCACCATTGCCAAATATTATCGTAGTTCTCCATTGGGTACTCTTCCATGAAACAATAACTTGGACTTCCTCAAAGATCATAGCCCTCAAATAGGTTAACAAGAGCTGAGAAAGCACTTGAATTGCACTAACTAATTAAAGATGGATTAATAAACGACCATCTTACCCAGAAGCCAGAAGATTCAACAGATCACAACTATAGAGCAATCAAGAAGCCACCATTGCTTAAGATCACTACTTTTTTTTTGTAATTTCCAGATCAAAGCCTATGCAGAAACCAAAATCACCAAACTGGCTAATAATGAGGTGTGATAAAAAGGCACACTAAATTGATTAATCAAACTGAGGACCGAACCAACAAAATCGATCGATCGAACCACTGAAATATGGTCCAAATTACACAGAAAATAACATGAAAGAGAAACAACGCAACTTACCAAATGGGCAGGTGATAGTAGGGAAGTAGCTTCGTCTGCAACAAAAATCAAGCACCAATTCCGAACAGAGAACACCACAACCACCAAACCAGGGCAAGCGCGTCTCCTCTGGACGAGCAACGTTTAATTTTTTTTTATGAAATTTCAAAGTTTCAAAATCAATTTATAATAAAATTGTGTTTTATGCAAAGCTTCAAAATCGTAATTAGGTTTTTAATTCATAGTTTTAGTTTTAGTTTAAGTGAGTAGGTTTTCAGTTAATCATATCATATTTTAAGTAAGTTAGTCATATTTTAAGTAAGTAGGTTTTCAAAAAATTGAAGATTTATAACTCAACTAATAGTTGAACATCTAGATATCTCAAGATAATTTCAACTGACAGTGACAATTGACTT
>ML789238.1:45724-56063 GCA_009831015.1 Picea engelmannii | reverse complement strand
AAATATTAATAAAAATAGTAAATTGTCTCTTTATATCAAATAATAATAAAGAACCAAAATTAAAAATAATATAATATTAACAACTTTTCAAAATTATTAACATAAATTAATAATAATGTAATCAAATTCTTTTAAATATAAAAGAATTTCAAAGTCATTTGGGTTTTTAAGGTTGAACTTTTATGTGAGAATTTACAATTTCAATAGATTTTAATGGTAAATTTCATTAAACATTGTTAGTAATAAATCTCAACAAAGATTGGATTGTTTCATTTTAGTGAAGGTAATAAAAAAGGGTTAAATCTAAAGTGATAAAAAGGATAAACCATTCATTAATTATCTTATTTTTATAAGAATTAATTAGGTTTATAAACAACGTTACCAACAAATCATTTTAAAAAGGACTTGATAACAATAAATTGAATCCTAGAACATTATGTTATAAATGAATTAATGATAACAAGTTAAATTATGGAACATTATATAAACATTATGTCAGAGGTTTTCTTAGGGTGTGATGTGCCTTCAATCCAATTCTTTCCCCATCTATAGTGAAAAACTTTTGAGTCAATGGTTAAAGAATGAGATTGTTCAAGAATAAGGATAGTTGAAGGTGGACTAAAGAAACCCATTTAGCCCATAAATAAATAAAAAAACATGTGATAATTGAATAAACTTTTTATCATGGTTAGCGGGTCGTTGAAATTTTAATGGTGCATGGAAAAAAAGGAGGGAGCATGAGGAAAAGGGTAGCTCTTTGTCAAATGTATGATTCACAAAGAGGAGAAGGAGTTGTGAGAGAAGAAGATATAGAAGAGGGGCATAGGAGAACTCCGAGAGCTCGTTGCAGGAGAAAGATGAAGCAATGAAGTGCTATTTTTTTTTTTTTTGGTTTGGTTATCCTTGTTGAGACTCAAACCGGTGGGTAGTTTTAATATTTTGGCAGAAGCATTCAACATTGATTTTGAAATAGTGAAGAGGCATTGTGACTTCCTTATAAATGTTTGATAGTTAATTAATACATTGTTTAAGATGGCTTGTTTTCCACATTGTGTGTTGGCCTTAATTTTGTTTGTGCTTCCATTTTAAATTGATGTGTCTTCTTATAATTAAGTTGTATCCCTATAGGTTGCATGGACACATGCGTTGTAATGTTCCCATATTCCTAATCTCTATAAGAGATAATTCTGCTAGCCTAATTGTGTTCCCGTGGGATAGGGTGGAAGTAATCAAGGGAACATGAAGAATGGAAAAAAATTCAAGTGGGGTTATTATCCCACATTCATAAGAGAAGGAAATAAAAGCTCAAGTTGGAAGTATAAAATAAAAGGGGATAGGAGGAGTTTAGGATATTCTTTTATTCACGCATTTGGAAAATAGATTTTGGAGATCTCTTGAGGAAAGAGTCTAGGGTTTTGGAAACCCTTGTTCATCTACTGGTTTTGATGTTGCAACTATACATCCTAGTCAATTAAGGGAGAGATCATTACAGATTTATCATTGTGCTTCATCTATATTGTGCTTCCGTCCTTTATTAGAAGAGTTTGGAAGTGTGGAGGTCAATTTTTCCTTGGAGGCCTAGTTTCCTTCATTCTGGGTGCATTCCTCAGAGGCTGGGAACATATTCTATACTTGGGACAGAGTATAAGACAAGTTCTTCTTGCTGACAGTCATCTTCTGGCGCTTCATTATTAACTGATCTTAGATTTTATGTGTTGAGCACATCTACCTTGATTTGAGAGTGATATGTATGATTTCCAGAGGAAAGGGGTCACTAGTTTCAAGGAACAATCAAAGGAAACATAGTTTTGTTGAGTTACTCCAACCTGGGCACAATTTCCTTGAACCTGGGCAACATATTTGCAAGTTGGATGAACTAAATTACTTGTTGGTCGATTTGCTTCAGAGGGAAATCCTACTCGAATTGTTGACTATTGTATTAAAGGAAAGGGATTTTGGTGTCTCATATTATCACCACTACACCTATATACTTCATCTTGAGGAGAGTTTAGAACAACACGTGCATTATACATACCTGTGGCTAAGTCAATAATATTGGTGTTATATATCTAAACTTAGATCTGAAGGAGACCACTCTCAAATTTATACACCAGGTTCCTTATTTCCTTGTCATTTATGGTTGTTGAAGTTTCATTTTAATTTTTTTAATTTTAATAATTAATTACAATATTCATTTTTGGGTAGCAGTCTCACTGAATATTGAGAATTTTAGGAGATATGATTTATATATTATGGCCTGATAATTGCATACACACTTCTTAAATCCACAATATGAAATATAAAACAAGTAAAACACTTCGAAAATCAGTGGGGAAACCTTTAGCATTGAGAAGAACCCAAAGAAAACTAAAAATCAGTGATTGGAATATTACATGCACTGCACTAGTTTGGTTATAAAGCAAGTTGTGATCCCTACATGTGAGTGTGAATAATTTTTCTAACAAAGAGAATATGTTGGGTAGAATTGTTGTGGAAAGAAAATAGTTCTAACATAAAGAAATCATTCAATATGATTTGTCAAAGGAATAATTTCACAAGAGTACAATAAGATGGTAGAGAAAAGGGGAGTAGGGATATTGGCGTGGGGTAGAATACAACATAGAGGAGATACAAATGAAATTACCTAGATGTTGAGGGCCATGTCAATGAGGATGGATGCCATGGAAGAAACTTAGAGAAGAGCTGTTGTAGTTGATATTTGTGATGTGTGTGGGACACTGAAGTTCCACAAGAAGAAGTTAAAGAAGCCAAAGTGTTAGATGAAAGGCTTATAAGAGTATTAACAAATTTGAGAGTTAGATCTTAGATGGAAACCCCTACCTACTTAGGAAGTTTAAACCCATAAGAACTCATTCACTAGATTTGGGACATGGAAAATTACTTTTAATTTGAAAAAATTGAAGATTCCACAAGAGTAAAGATTGCATGCACCATGTTGAAAGGGGATGCATACCTTTGGACCTAGAACAATGTGAAAATGGAAAGCTAGAGGAAGGGAAAAGTTAAAATTAGAGCTATGGACATGATGGTTTCCTGGATAAAGGGTAAGTTTTTGTTGATGGATTACTCTTTAATCATTTTCAGGTCACTGCAAAACCTAAGGCATAAGGATATTAATGTGACAAAATACATCGAAGAATTATATTGGTTGTCTAGTAGATCTAGGCAAACTAATGAAGGTGATGATGTTGTTTCTAGGCACAACAATGAACTCTGGTATGTTATCTATTTTAAGATGAGCATGGTGAGAATTTAGTCAGTGATAGAAGCATATTAGTTTTCCTTGAAAGTTCAAGAGAATTTTTCAAGAAGTTATAATAGAGTTACCATGACAAAGTAATAAGAGGTAGAGGAAAAAACATGTTCAAAAGAGGGAAAGGTAGTGGAAGTAAAGGAGAATAGGAAAATAATACAAGTGTTGGAAATCTAAGACCTGGAAGAAATTATGAATCCCCTAAAGGCCAAGGAACTCCTAAAGGAAGAGGAGGAAAATTTGGTGGAGCATACTTCAAGTGTAGAGCACAAGGGCATGGAAAATCTGAACACTAACAAAAGGAAAAAAACATGGAGCCCATATAGCTTAATGAGTAGAGTGTGCTAATAGATCATTGGTTGGAGACAACATTGATGAGGTTCAACAAGAGCATGGAGGGAACCTCATATCATGGAGAGTGTTGTTGAAGCTAGAGTGCCAACTTGAAGAGGAAGTTCTAGAGAAATGGATGACAATTTTCAAGACTAAATTCAATATTGGAGGTAAGTGTTGTTCACTTATTGGAGATGGAGGTAGCACAATAAATTTAGTGTCTATAAAGTTCATTCATAGGTTGAATTTGAAATGTACCCCATACCCAAATGCATATTGAGTCTCTTGCTTGTAAAGAGACATCATGTAATTGTTTCATATTATTTTTTAGTAATTTTCCATTTTGTAATTACTATGATCAAGTTCTTTGTGATGCTATGCGACTAGACATCTATCATATCTTTTTGGGAAGGCCTTGGAAATTTGAAAGGAAAGTTGTTCTTGATGGAGTGAAGAACAAATCCTTGTTGGAGAATGGTGAAAACAAGTTTAGGTCGCTACCAATGAAAGAATACAAATGGGACAACAACAATAACAATTGTTACAATAGTGCTAGTAGAGTGATGATGTATACACTTAAGGAGTTTTTGAAGGAAGAGAAGTGGTAAATATGTTTATTTTTCATTTTTCCAAGGAATATAAACTATCAGTTGAAGGAAAACGACATACTTGTATAAGTTGTAGGTACATTATGAACACAGTTTAAGGATGTAATATCCGATGAGCTTCCAAGGGGATTCCCACCTATGAGAATCTTTTCCTATCAACTTAACTTGATTAGAGGATCAATTTTACCAAATAAAGTGCCACATAGATTGAATCCAATGGAAAGTGAGGAGATCAATAGGTAATTCTAAGAGTTATTGGAATGAGGAATAATAAAAAAGATATGGATCCCATGTGAAATACCTATTGTATTAGCACTGAAGAAAGGAGGTGAGTGGTGGATGTGCATTGATTCAAGGGTCATTAACCGAATCACCATTAGATATCAGTTTCCATTGCCACAAATGGATGATTTGATGTAGTACCTGAGTGGTACAAAGAACTTCATAAGGATTGAATTGAAGGGTAGATATCATCAAATTCTAATTCATGAAGGAGATGAGTGGAAAACAAAATTCAATACAAAGGCAACACTATATGAATGGTTGGTCATGCCATTTGGGTTGATGAATGTGCCTAGTACTTTCACAAAGATAATACATGAAGTGTTGAAACCTTACTTAGGAAAGTGCATGGTTGTGTATGTATATAATATATTGATTTTCAACAAAAATAAAGAAGATAGAATCATGCATAATTTGAAGCATGTGTGTGAGTGGTTGAAGTAGAAGACTTTGCTCCTAAATTTAGAAGTGTTCTTTTATGAGAGAAGAAATTGTGTACTTGGGATTATTGATATCTCAAAATATATTGAAGATGGATCTTAAGAAGGTAAGAACCATTATGGAGTGGCCTATACCAAAAATTATATTCGAGTTAAGAAGCTTTCACAATTTGGTATATTTCTACCAAATATTCGTTCAATGTTTTAGTGGGATATGTGCAACATTTACACAACATGCATGAAGACATGAGAGTTCTAATGTAATGTCATGATCCAAAGAGGCTTTGAATTATTGAAGAAGAAGGAAACTGAGAATCTAGTGTTTTCTTTACCAAATTTTGGAAAAGTGTTCCAAGTGGATTGTGATGCTAACATAACAATGATTGGAGAAATGCTTACCAAAGAGGGTAAGCCAATCTCATTCTTCAATGAAAAGTTAAATTTTGTAGAAAATAAGTATTCAATGTATGATCAAGAGTTTTACAACAACATTTAGGCATTAAAGAAGTGGGGGAATTGCTTGTTTCCCAAGGAATTTGTCCTTTACACCAACCATCAAGTGTTGCAACAAATTAATAGCCAAGAAAAGTTAAATTAGTGGCACATGAAATGGGTTGAGTTCATAGAGATACTCATTTGAGTTGAAGCATAGATTGGGAAATTCAAACAAAGTTGATTATGTTGTAAGAAGAAGGAAAGAATTGTTGACTACCATGACAAGGGAGATTGTCGGGTTGGAGGAGATGAAGAATTTGTATCAGGTTGTTGCTAATTTTTTTGAAGAATAGAAAAATAACAAGAAGCCATGGAGTGAATATCATACTCCATTATTAGACTACTTCATCCAAGAAGGATTTGTTTCTAAAAATCAATAATTTTTTGTTCCAAGAGGGTAAATGAGGGAGAATCTCATTTGGGAGCTACATAATGGCATATTGAGTGGAAATGTTTTCATGGTCAAAACCCAATCATTGGTTGAAGAGAACTACCAATGGCTAGTAATTTTTAAAGACATGAAGAAATGGATGGAAAGTTGTGAAATTGGCTAGCATGCAAAGGGGAAGAATTATAATATTTCATAGTAGAATCCATTGCTAGTACTATAAACACCATGGGAAGATATCAACATGGAATTTGTGTTGGGATTATAAAGAATCCAACAAGTTGCTATGTTGACATAGGAAAATGTCCCATTGTCAACATTGCAAGTTCACCTGACAAAAGAACCCAATTAGAACTACCTATGTTTGGTATGGTGAACCATCCAAATTACGGCCCAACTTGTAGATTTTAACCTTGTAAAATAAAATATTGCAAATAGATTCTTAATAAAAACAAAAATGGAACAATGGAACACACACACATTACACAGATATTTTACCCTGGAAACCTAAACCGACAAAACCAACAACTTGTTTAGAGCCTCACCTCTAATCTTTTATTAATCATATATCATCATTGTTTACAATACAATATATATATGATCCCATGACATAGGAAACCCCTAATACATTGAACCATATTAGTCAAAAACCCTAATTCTGTAACCAGAATTAGAAAATCATCAACGAAAACCATGTGCCAAAAAACCGCTAAAAACAGATGCAAAAAATGCCAAATATTATTGCAGTTCTCCATTGGGTACTCTTAATAGAATTTCCAAAAGGAATCTTGATACAATAAAGAAGCCACCATTTCTTAATATCACTGCTTGCTTTTTGTAATTTCCATATCAAAGCCTCTGCAGGAACCGAAATCACCAAACTGGTTAATGATGAGGTTTGATAAAAAGGCGCACTAAATTGATTGATCAAACTGAGGATCGAACCAACATGCGCATCTCCTCTGGACAAATTAATTGACGTCTCATTTGAAGCATGCACATCTCCTCTTGACGAATTGGGCATGTTAGGTTTTATTTGGGTTTATATAAGAAGAATCAGAGTACTAACCAACATTTTTTGCTCGTAATGGGAGGCTATATTGATGATGTTCGATGGAAATTTATCAAAAAATGTGTTTAGTAAATTTACATTTCAAAGTTTGTGTAAGTAGTTTTTTAGTCATAGTTTAAGTAAGTAGGTTTTCATACTTAGTCATATTTTAAGTATATTTTAAGTAAGTAGGTTTTCACATTTAGTTATAATATTATGTTAGAGAATTTTTTAGATAAATGTTGTCTATGAGGTTTTGAAATGTTGGAAGTTTTGAGTGGACATTATTGAAACGTGGAAGCTTTGAGTGGACACTCCACCTATCATTAGGGACACTTAGGCTATCATGGTTGAAATGGGTGTTGAGGTTTGAATAGGAAAAATTAGTTGTTGAATTCAAATTGAGCGCTAATTCTCAAGAGGTGGGAGTGGAAGACAATCACCAAACTGGATAATAACAAGGTTTGATAAAAAGGCGCACCGAATTGATTGATCAAACTGAGGACCAGACCAACAAAATAGATCGAACGAACCACTGAAATATGGTCCAAATTACACATAAAATAATAGGAAAAGAAACAACACAACTTACCAAAAGGGTAGGTGATAGTAGGGAAGTAGCTTCATCTGCAACAAAAATCAAGCACAAATTCTCAAGAGGTGAGAGTGGAAGCAATGAACAGACTATAGAGAACAACAAAACCACCAAACCGGGGGAAGACAATCATAGAATTGTTTATGAGGAACAAAGGGATATGTCCATCAAAACCACGAAACAAAATAGGAGATTTGTTTAAGATGGTAATAAAAAATCCTAATTATGCAGCGTTTACAATCTAAACCCTATTTAATGTAATGTTACATTTGGGTTCGAAGCAAGAACCAATTCCTAAGAGGTGGGAGTGGAACCAATGAACAAACTATAGAGAACAACACAACCACCAAACCAGGGGAAGACAATCACATAATCGGTAACGAGGAACAAAGGGCTATGTCCATCAAAGCTGCAAAACGAAATAGGAGGTTTGTTTGAGATGGTAATCAAAAATCCTAATTATGTAGTGTTTACAATCTAAACCCTATTTAATGCAATGCTAATGTTAATTGACGCCTCATTCGAAGCATGCATGTCTCCTCTTGATGAATTTCACATGTCATGTTTTATTTGGGTTTATATAAGAAGAATCAGATGACTAACCAACATCTTTGCTCGTAATGGGAGGTTATATCGACGATGTTCGATGGAAATTTATTATAAAATTGTGTTTTATGAAATTTCAAACTTTCTAATTTTGAGTGAGTAGGTTTTCATGGTTAGTCATAATGTTAGAGAAATTCAAAAAATTGAGTAAGTAGGTTTTCATGGTTAGTCATAATGTGAGAAATTTCTAGATAAAAGTTGTGTATGAAGGTTTGAATTTAAAGAGGTAAAATAGAAGTGATCGTTAAAGATTAAACTCCAATATTAATAAAAATAGTAAATTGACTATTGAGATCAAATAATAATAAAGAAAAAAATTTAAAAATAATATAATATTAACAACTTTTGAAAATTATTAAGATAAATTAATAATAATATAATCAAAATTCTTTTAAATATAAAAGAATTTCAAAGTCATTTGGGTTTTGAAGGTTGAAATTTTATGTGTGAGAATTTACAATTTTAATAGATTTTGATGGTAAATTTCATTAAACATTATTAGTAATAAATCTCAACAAAGATTGGATTGTTTCATTTTAATGAAGGTAATAAAAAATGGATAAATCTAAAGTGATCAGGAAAATGATAAATCATTCATTAATTATCCTATTTTCATAAAAATTAATTAAGTTTATAAACAATTTTACCAACAAATCATTTTAAAAATGACTTGATAACAATAAATTGAATCCTAGAACATTATGTTATAAATGACTTGATGATAACAAGTTAAATTATGGAACATTATATAAACATAGTAAATTTGATTTAGGAGTAGCTTCCCACTCATTCACAAACCCCTTCAAAATGTTTAAAGCAACCTTGTTCCACATCAATGAAGAGTTGGCAAGGTTGACAAGTTAGCACCATTGTCTCTAGGTGTCTTAGAGGGGGATGCACATCGTGGATCTATAGAATATCGATTACCTTCACATTGCAACCTAATGTCAGAGGGTTTCTTAGGGTGTGATGTGCCTTCCATCCAATTCTTTCCCCATATATAGTGAAAAACTTTTGAGCCAACGGTTAAAGCATGAGATAGTTCAAGAATAAGGATAGTTGAAGGTGGACTAAATAAACCCATTGAGCCCATAAATAAATAAATAAACATGTGATAATTGAATAAACTTTTAATCATGGTTAGCGGGTCGTTGAAATATTAATGGTGCATGGAAAAAAGGAGGGAGCATGAGAAAAAGGGTAGCTCTCTGTCAACTGTATGATTCACAAAGAGGAGAAGGAGGTGTGAGAGAAGAAGATATAGAAGGGGGACATAGGAGAACTCCGGGAGCTCGTTGAAGGAGAAAGATGAAGCAATGAAGTACTAGTATTTTTTTTTTTTGGTTTGGTTATCCTTGTTGAGACTCAAACTGGTGGGTAGTTTTAATATTTTGGCAAAAGAATTCAAAATTGATTTTGAAATAGTGAAGAGGCATTGTGACTTGCTTATAAATGTTTGATGGTTAATTAATACATTGTTTAATCTGCCTTGTCTTTCACATTGTGTGCTCGCCTTAAATGTGTGTGTGCTTCTATTTTAAATTGATGTGTGCTCTTAGAATTAAGTTGTATCCCTATAGGTCGCATGGGCACATGCGCTGCAATGTCCCCATATGCCTAATATCTTTAAGAGAGAATTACGCTATCCTAATTGAGTTCCCATGGGCTAGGGAGGAAAATAATTAAGGGAACATGAAGAACAACAAAAAATTCAAGTGGGGTTATTATCCCACATTCATAAAAGAAGGAAAGAAAATCTCAAGTTAGAAGTATAAAATAAAAAGGCATAGGAGGAGTCTAGGATATTCTTGCATTCACTCATTTGGAAAATAGATTTTGGAGAGCTCTTGAGGAAAGAGTAGAGTTTTGTAAAATGTTGTTCATCTACTGGTTTTAGTGTTGAAACTATACACCCAGTCAGTTAAGGGAGAGATTTTTGTGCATTTATCATCGTGCTTTGTCCAGAATGTGCTTCCGTCATTTAGTAGCAGAGTTTAGAAGTGTGGAGGTCGATTTTTCCTTGGAGGCCAAGTTTCCTTCATTCTAGGTGCATTCCTGAGAGGTTGGGCATATATTGTGGCCTAGGGATAGAGTATAAGATGAGTTCCTCTTGTTCGTAATCATCTTTTGGCGCTTCAATATTAACCGATCTTACATTTTGTGCTAGGCACGTCTACCTTGATTTGTGAGTGTTGTGTACGATTTCCAAAGGAAAAGGGTTTCTCCTTTCAAGGAACAATCAAAGGAAACATGGGTTTGTTGAGTTA
>ML789238.1:0-45624 GCA_009831015.1 Picea engelmannii | reverse complement strand
AGGTTGATGCATGGTTGATGCATGGTTCATATTTATTGGTATAGGTTTACAACGGTATATCTCATAGTGATAGTGTGACAGTGGTTCCATCATTCTACTTCTACTTCAGGGTGGCAGGACGGGGCAAGGAAAGGTGGTTGTAGCCATCTTCTGGTTGTAGCCAAGGATTTGGGGAGTTGGAGATTCCCTCAGGTTGTAGCCTGAGAAACTAGGAGGTTGGAGCCTCCTTCCAGTTGTAGCTGGAAAACAAAGGAATTTGGTGCTTCCAATGAATGTAATTCTTCAAGACATATAAGAAAAAACATTCCGTGGTTTTCTCCCGATTCGGGTTTCCACGTAAAACAATGGTGTACTATGCATGTGTGTGATTGTTTATTTATTACTGCTCATTATTGGATAATAATTCTACATTGATATAACATTTGAAGAAAAAGGATTATAATTACGTTATTACTGATTCACCCCCCCTCTCAGTAATCCAACAACGTGCATTATATAGACCTGTGGCTAAGCCAATGGTATTGTTGTTATATATCTAAACTTATATTTGAAGGAGAACATTCTCAAATTTATACACCAAGTTCCTTATTTCCTTGTCATTTATGGTTGTTGAAGTTTCATTGTAATTTGTGTTATTTTAATAATTAATTATAGTAGTCATTTTTAGGTAGCAGTCTCATTGAATATTGAGAATTTTAGGATGTAGGATTTATATATTATGGCCTGATAATTCCATACACACTACTTACATCCATTATTTGAATTATCAAACAAGTAAAACAATTCAACAGTGTGTGGGGAAACCTTTAGCATTGAGTAGAACCCAAAGAAAATGACATATCATTGATTGGAATATTACATGGACTGCACTAGTTTGGTTATAAATAAAGTTGTGATCCCTACATGTAAGTATGAATAATTGTTCTAACAAAGAGAATATGTTGGGTAGAACTGTTGCGGAAAGAAAATAGTTCTAACATAAATAAATCATTCGATGGGATTTTTCAAAGGAATAATTTCACAAGAGTACAACAAGATGGTAGAGAAAAGGGGAGTAGGGATGTTGGCAAATGAAATTACCTAGATGTTGAGGGCCATGCCAATGAGGATGGATGCCATGGAATAAACTCAGAGAAGAGTTGTTTTAGTTGATATTTGTGATGTGTGTGGGACACTGAAGTTCCACAAAAAGAAGTTAAAGAAGCCAAAGTGTTAGATGAAAGGATTATAAGAGTATTAACAAATTTGAGAGGTAGATCTAAGATGGAAACCCCTAACTACTCAGGAAGTTTAAACCCATAAGAACTCATTCAATAGATTTGGGACATGGAGAAGACCGTTGAATTTGAAAAAATTGAACTTCCCACAAGAGTAAATATTGCATGCACCATGTTGAAATGAGATGCATACCTTTGGACATAAAACAATGTGAAAATGGATAGGTAAAGGAAGGGAAAATTTAAAATTAGAGATTTAGACATGATGGTTTCCTGGAAAAAGGGTAATTTTTTGTTGATGGATTACTCTTTAATCATGTTCATGTCACTGCAAAACCTAAGGCTTAAGGAGATTAATGTGACATAATACATCGAAGAATTCTATTGGTTATCTAGTACATCTTGGAAAACTAGTGAAGCTGATGATGTTGTTGCTAGGCACAACAATGACCTCTTGTATGTTATCCATTTTAAGGTGAGCATGGTGAGAATTTAGTCAGTGATAGAGGCATATTAGCTTTCCTTGAAAGTTCAAGTGAAGTTGTCAATAAGTTATAATAGAGATAACATTAAAAAGGAATAAGCGGTAGAGGAAAATAATACAAGTGCTACAAATCCAAGACCTGGAAGAAATTATGAAGCCCTTAAAGGCCAAGGAAATCCTAAAGGAAGAGGAGGAAAATTTGGTGGAGCATGCATCAAGTGTAGAGCACAAGGGCATGGAGCCTATGAATGTTTGGAAAATCTGAACACTAACAAAAGGAAAAAACATGGAGCCCATATAGCTTAATGACCAGAGTGTGCCGATAGATTAGTCGTTGGAGACAACATTGTTGATGTTCAATAAGAGCATGGAGGGAAACTCATATTTTGGAGAGTGTTGTTGAATCTAGAGTGACAACTTGAAGAGGAAGTGCCAGAGAAACGGAAGACAATTTTCAAGACTAAATTCAATATTGGAGGTAAGTGTTGTTCACTTATTGGAGATGGAGGTAGCACAATAAATTTAGTGTCTATAAAGTTCATTCATAGATTGAATTTGCAATGCACCCAACACCAAAATTCATATTGAGTCTCTTGGTTGAAAAGATATATCATGCCATTGTTTCAGATCATTTTTTAGTAATTTTCCATTCCGGAATTACCATGGATCTTAAGAAGGTAAGAACCATTATGGAGTGGCCTATACCAAAAATCATATTCGAGTTAAGAAGCTTTCACAATTTGGCATATTTCTACCAAATATTCATTCAAATTTTTAGTGGGATATATGCACCATTGACACAACATGCATGAAGAAAGGAGAGTTCCAATGTAATGTCATGATCCAAAGAGGCTTTGAATTATTGAAGAAGAAGGCAACTGAGAAGCTATTGTGGTCTTTACCAAACTTTGGAAAAGTGTTCCAAGTGGATTGTGATGCTAACATAACAATGATTGGAGCAATGCTTACCCAAGAGGATAAGTCAATCTCATTATTCAGGGAAAAGTTGAATGTCATAGAAAATAAGTATTCAATGTATGATCAAGAGTTTTACACCAAAAATTAGGCATTAAAGAAGTGGGGGAATTGCTTGTTGCCCAAGGAATTTTTCCTTTACACCAACCATCAAGTGTTCCAATAGATTAATAGCCAAGAAAAGTTAAATTAGTAGCACATGAAATGGGTTGAGTTTGTAGAGATACTCATTTGAGTTGAAGCATAGATTGGGAAATTCAAACAAAGTTGATGATGTTGTAAGAAGAAGAAAATCATTGCTGACTACCATGATAAGGGATAATGTCGAGTTGGAGGAGATGAAGAATTTGTATCAGGTTGTTGTTAATTTTGTTGAAGAATAGAAAAATAACAAGAATCCATGGAGTGAATATCATACTCCATTATTAGACTACTTCATCCAAGAAAGATTTGTTTCTAAAAATCAACAATTATTGGTTCCAAGAGGGTCAATGAGGGAGAATATCATTTGGGAGCTACATATTGGAATATTGAGTGCACCTTTTGGCATGGTCAAAACACAATCATTGGTCGAAGAGAACTACCAATGGCTAGGAATTGCCAAAGACATGAAGAAATGGATTGAAAGTTGCAAAATTGACTAGCATGCAAAGGGGAAGAATTAGAATATTTCATAGTACAAGACATTGCTAGAATATAAAAATAACAAGAAGCCATGGAGTGAATATCATACTCCATTATTAGAATACTTCATCCAAGAAGGATTTGTTTCTAAAAATCAACATTTGTTCATTCCAAGAGGGTCAATGAGGGAGGATATCATTTGGGAGATACATAATGGAATATTGAGTGGAAATTTTGGCATGGTCAAAACACAATCATTGGTTGAAGAGAACTACCAATGACTAGGAATTTCCAGAGACATGAAGAAATGGATTGAAAGTTGTGAAATTGGCTAGCATGCAAAGGGGAATAATTAGAATATTGCATAGAACAAGCCATTTATAGTACTGTAAACACCATGGGAAGATATCAACATGGAATTTGTTTTGGGATTATAAAGAACCCAACAAGGTGCTATATTGACATAGGAAAATGTCCCATTGTCAACATTGCAAGTTCACCTGAAAAAAGATCCCAATTAGACCTTCCTATGTTTGGTATGGTAAATCCTCCAAATTATGGCACGACTTGTATATTGTAACCTTGTACAATAAAATATTGCAAATAGATTATTAATAAAAATAAAAAATGTACAATGGCACACACACACACACACATTACACAGATATGTTACCCTGGAAACCCAAACTGGGAAAGCCAACAACTTGTTTAGAGCCACACCTCTAATCTTCTATTAATCATATATCTTCATTGTTTACAATAAAATATATATAGGATCCCATGATATACAAAACCCCTAATCCATTGAACAAAATTAGTCAAAAAATCTAATTCCTTAACCGAAATTAGAAAACCATCAACGAAAACCATGTGCTAAAAACCCACTTAAAACATATACAAAAAATACCATTTTTTTTCTTGCGACCCCCTTGCACACCCTATGCAATGCAAACACTCAATCTAGTCATACAAATGATATAACACATACCTACAATTCTCTCACTTGTGATTTTGTTTTCATAGAGGGGGTTACAAGGTTACATAGTCAACAATCTAGGGTAGCAATGCCCATAAATCCCCTACACCAAGATAACTTCTCTGTGCTCATAGATTTTGTTAACGAATATGCAATGTTCTTCAAAGTTTCCACCTTCCTGTTGGCATCCATACATAGTTTCAAGTTTTTAAACCATCAAATAATAATTTATGTAGCTGCCTACCTAGAGTCATACGATTATGGTTTTTGATAAGCAGTTTTTGAAACTACGATTGTGATATTTTAGTTGTTTCTAGTGTTTTCATTTTCATGCTTCGTTCATGACTGAAAGAATGAAAACAAAGCATGAAAACCTATGATTGGATTACCTCTTTATTTAAAGTTTATGAAGGGTAGATGGCTCCATAGTTTTGTTAATGAAGATTTTGTTTCTTGCTACCAAGCTCATCTTCTTTATTGACTCCTCAAATGTTAAGTATGCTTATGAATTGTTATTTGAATCAACAAGGGTCCTTTTAGTTTAAACCTTGATATATTTTTTGTGGCTCTTGGTCATGTGCTCCCTTGTCACTACATTTTGGTTTTTAAAATTTTTTCCCTATCCTAAACTTTAGAAAACAAACCTACCTTGTTGCACAATGATAAAGTTTTAATGCACTTGGTTGTGGCCTGTACCATGTGAGAGGTGGCAGTTCGATGACAGTAAGCCCATCACTTCGAGCTTAGTCTCGGGTTCTGTATGTACTCCTCGTATTCATTTCAAAAAACTCCTATCATTTCGTATTGAGGAACTTATGTTCATACGCCCTAGTTTATTGATGAGATTTGGGTCTGAAATGTCACTCTGATCTACTCCTTCAAAACCCTCCATACTCACTGTGTTTTATTGACTGCTTGTCGAATCCCCATGGCCCCAATCATTAGGATTGAACCCAATGGCTCTCAGACCCTGCTCCTGTGTGATGATGCAAGGGAATATCTCGAGGGTCAAGGTTGGCTTGTTTTTATTGAGAAATTCCAGGGATTCAACTTGCAAACTTTTTAGGAATTTTCCCTTTCGTTTGACGAATGTTGAGCCAAGGTGGGAGACGTTCATGTTGAAGTCACAAAGGAGTTTTTAGGTCAAGAAACAGGTCTTCCTTTGACCGAGCATAAGTGGTTCAAAAACGCTAAAGTTGAGGAGGTTCCATGGAGCCTTTTCTTCACGTCTCGAAAAATCAATTGTTGCGACAAAGGTATGCTTGTGTCCATGTTAAAAACCCGATGGCATGGCTTTCTAGCAGTATTGAAACAATTTGTGACGTGTGAAGGTCGTTTTGGTTTTTTTTTTCTATATCATATACGTTTTCTTATGAATTTCATTGGTTTTCAATTAAACATGCCATATTACTTGTGGAGAAGCTTGTATAAAATGGCAAAGAGGTATAAAAGACAACAATTGGATTCAAGCTTGTTTCACCACGGATTAATAAAGATATTGTTAGTACACCAATTGAAGTTACAACATGATGACTGGAATGCCTTCCTGGCTTGAAACGACTTCGTTGAATCCAATGCTATAGAGGTTGACAAACCCGTGATAGAGGAAACCATAGTCTCTACCAGAGCGGTCCTTCATCTCATATGCATGTCTTACAAACACCCTCAGTAAGCCTATATATGACCCAAAAGATGTTGAGCAGAGCCATCCTAACGCCTCTGTTAAGAATACAAACAGACCTGTGGGGAAGCCATCTAAAGGTGTTATCTATTTAGGTTTTAAAAATAAAAGGGCAGGTAGGTTGATCTCTAGGAAACTATGAAATAAATCAAACCCGCATGTGACCTCAATGATAGAGATCCATGAGAGATCAGACTCGGAAATCGACAGATTCTTAGCCGAAGAAGACCCTCCTTCCTTCCAAGAAGAACCCCACCAGGCTTACAATTTCGTGGATAATATCCCACCTTTATTGAAGCAAAGTCAAGGGTTTCCATGTATTAAGTTTGATAACAAATCTAAAGGAAATAGTGAAGATAGTCGAGCACACAACCATGGGTATTCTCAAATGTCCGTCACAGGTTCACAATGTGAAACTTGTCTTTTATGGATTGACAAGTATTACACAGACATACCCATTTTACAATCACAGATCAAAAACCTCATCGATCTGATCGACCCCCTAACAGAGGAAAATCGTAGGCTCAAGTCCAGTGTTCAGATACAAGAAAAACGTCTAAAAACAATAGGGAACATCATACTAAAAAATGTCAAAAGTATCACAGCAGTGATCAATTCTGAGATCATGTGAATCGATTTGATTTTCCAGTTAAAGGTAAAGATTTATTTTTCTATTAAAATAGTGTTACCTTCTTGTTCACAAAATAAATTAGATTTTGTTGCTAAAATAAGACTAGCTACAAAATCAACAGATTCTGTAGCCAATCTATTCTTATTCGAAATTTGAAAAATATTGGTTAAATGTATATCTGAATTTCATTTATTTCATCTTTTTCTTTCAGGATATTTGGGAGTTTATCGTGACTAAATGATCTGGAGATTTTTGAGCTTATTAGACATATCCATGGCTCATTTTTGTGTAAACAAGAAAAAACTCTTTTTTGCTTTTAGAGATTTAGTGTGATCTGGGGTGGTTATATTCCCCCTATTTTTGTAATGAACAGATGATTGTAGAGATTTTATCTTATCTTAGAAGATAAGACAGTTGGCTTTTTGGAACCCTTTATAAACTCATATTTTTTTGTAATCAAATGATCTTGGCCTGGGGCTGAAGTATGGACAATTAATGCACAGACTTGAATGGAACAAAAATACATATTACAGTTGTAGCTTCTTGTGTATGATGTCTTAGTTTAAGTTCTGTTTATCTTGACATGATAATAGGTGTTGATAGCTTTTGTCTTCATTCTTTATTATGAGTTGGGATAATTCATTTATAAATGTTGTCCATATGTGATGTTTCAGATATTATATAGGGTGATCATCTATTCAACTCAAAATATGAGATTTATATTTAATTTTCTGTTGAACATTTAAATGCAAAGTTCTTACAATAAGATTTATTTCACTGTAATTGCTTGTAAATCATAAGATCACCATGACTATTTGTATTATACGTTCTGTTATTAAAACTCAGTTTACAACATATTGTTTCGCATTTATTCGGAACAGTCTTAAGGTTCGTTGCAGGTTTACCTCTTGGACAAGGTGGTTTGATATTCTCTATTATACAGACGTTGGATGCATTAATAGGTTAGTTCTTTTCTTTTTGTCGTTTCTTTTTCTTCAAAACTCTAATATATGGTCTGGCTTTGACCGACCATATACTCTTGTTTCATTGTATCTTTTTCATTTTAAACTTAGATTAATAATAATAATAAAAAATAATGTATGTTCTTTCTTTATCTGCTTTTGTTAAAGAAGCCATCTTCACATAGATTTTCGTGAGCTTATATTAAAACTCACAACTTGTATATCATGCACATAAATAAAATAGACATATCTTTTTTGTAAATATTATGTACAATAGTTATATGTACATATATATATGTTAAGTGGTTATTTAATAGTTATTTCTTTTATTTCTTTTATTTGTTACTTTTAGGACTTTTATATTGGCCAACAGAGCCATGAAACCCGTCAGAGTGAGTCATACCAAATGGCTTGGGTTTTTTAGACAACCTCGGACCAGACCCATTCTTTGAATTGATGGATGGTCAATTTTTCTCGTCAACAAAAGGCGCTAAAAGGAGGGCCTGAACACGATTGATGGCACGTGGAGGTCGCAAGACTCCTCCCCCACACACTCACTCCCCTATAGTAACAAGAAGTTTGTCTGATGACAACGCTACTTCTCAAACAAAAACCACCTCAAATGAAAATCCACAGATTATCGTTGAGCCAGTGACACCAAACCCTCCAGGGTCCGACGTACAATAAATTGTTCGTTAATCACTTCTAAGGACACACAGTGCTTTGTCCTGTATCAGACAACTAGGTCAACCAATGAATCAACTGCTAGATTTCTCTGATATCAGGGAGCAACTTGAAGGCACTGGTCTTCTCCTAAATCCTACGGATCCAGATCACATCCCCACTCTTGAAGTTGGAGGATCTGGTATCCCACCTTCACCACCGCCTTCATCTCCCTCCTCTTCGGGAGAAGAGTCATCGAATGAAGGTAGTTCTTCATCTCAACCTTTGACACCACCCATGCCCATGGAAAATCCAAACAATCCCACCAGACCTTGGCTCGATCAAGATGTTGTGGCCATACCTGGACCCCAGCATCCTTTTCCTAAACATTCAGAGAAATGGCTCCCTAAATTCGATCCAGATTCTAAGCAAATCATTGAGGATCACATAAAAAAATTCATGCTAGCCATTAGACTTTGAAACGTAGAACACAAATATGTAGTATGTAGAATTTTTCTGTATACATTCGAAGGTAATGCATCTATGTGGTATTTTCCCCCAAAACCCCACACTATTGTATCTTGGGATAGATTCGAATCTTGTTTCCTTGAGAAATTCGGAGACGAAAAATCTCCCGAAGTCTTAGTCATGGAACTCTCTAGTTTAAAGATGAACCCCAAGGAAAAAATAAAAGACTTTAATCAAAGGTTTCTAACATTAAAAAATCAAATCCCCATTGATTCAATGCCTGTTGAAAATCTTATTGTCGCATACTACACCAAAGCCTTACACCAAAACATAGCAATTTGGGTAAAAAGGTCTAAGAAGGAAACATTATTGGAAGCCTTCGAGGAGGCGAGCTAAATTGAGAAAGATATTATAAGCCTAAAAGATAATATCTGTAATGAGGCAGGCATTACCCCATCTTCCAAGAAGAAAATATAAATTCTTTCTAGACCTTTCCAAACCAAAACTCAATCAGACAGTTCAGATCTGGAAAGTTTACATAAGGTCGTTCATAAATTGTCTAATCAAGTTGTAGATTTAAGGAGATCGACTAAAGAAGCTTATTCAAGAAATGGGCCTTACAAACCCCCTTTCAGAAAACCTTTTCCCACAAACTAACCCAACTTAAATTTTGAAGGCCTTAATTTAGAAAGCCCACAATATGCGATACAGACAATCATTGGAGCTCATGATAACTTAGTTTCCCCTGAGATTTCTAAAGATGTAGTTGAACAAGAAATAGTGGAAGAGGAGGAATCCTCTCCCAACATCTTCGGGCATTTTTCAGATAGTATCTTTCAAGCCAATTTTGAAACGGTTCATCCTTATAATACCAAAAGGAAAACACAAAACAAACCCTCTTATGAAATTGGAACTAGTGCACCTCAAAAACAGTTTAAGTAGATTGAAACTAAACAGAATTCAGCAAACCCAAGTTTAGAATACGATCTGATTGAAGACCTTAAGAAACTTAGAGCTAATATTTCTTTTTATGAATTGTTGAAATTTTCTTTTCTTCTGCAAAAGATGCTTCAAAACATTGCAGAAAACAACAAAAACAACAATCTGAATAATAACAAATTTGCAGAAAACAACCCTAAAACATCTCAAAAGGTTCCCGTTAAAATGACACTAGAACCCTCAGATAAAAGAGACCTTGCTGTAAAAAGTGTAACAAATGTAGATAGAATAATTCCTAGGACTATGACTAAAAACTAGCAAAGTTCTGTTGTTAACACGCAAAAATGTCCCACCTTTTCTGTTGACCTTTGAAATTTTCAATAGTAATGTACATAATTGTATGGTAGATTCTGGCACATCATCAAATGTAATGCCTTGGTCTGTCTGCCAAAAAATCAATGCTGAAGTCCAACCTTCAAGTCTAAAAATTGTTCAGCTTGATCAGACCAGTGTTAAGGTGATAGTTAAATTAAAAAATGTCCTTATTAGATTATCCTCTAATCCTAAAGTTCACCAGATTATTGATATTATTATTGTGGACATCCCTGAAGTATATGGATTATTTTTAAGTAGGGATTGGTCAGAATAGCTGGATGGTTACTTTGCGACAGATTGGTCTCATTTGTGGCTACCAGAAAATGGTAAGCCTAACAGAATCAAGATCAATCATGAGTGTTATCTCAAGCTTACCGTGACTGATTTAAATGACACTAATGAACCATTTACTACTTCTGCTAATTCACCTGAAATGCAAGGAATGAACACCTTTTTTGGTAACTTCATGGAAGAAAATTCTACCATTACTGACTCAAAACAACAGTCAGAACTCATGACATGCACACAGTAGACAACTCTCCCTAAAATGTCACATACAACTGATGAGACTTAAATATTGTCTCTCTACTTCGATGGATCCAAATCTAAAGAAGGAGCTGGTGCAGATGTGTGCTCATTGACCCAGCAAGTAACAAAACTTTGATCACTTGTCGATTAGAATTTGAATGCACAAACAACACGGCTGAATACAAGGAACTTCTACAAGGATTCAGAAAGGAACTAGATTTGAAAATACAAAATTTAGTGGCATTCGACGATTCAAAAATTGTGGTCAAGCAGGTAAGGAATTCCATTCATTGCCTGACTCCACACATGAAAAGTTATCAAGCTGAGGTATGGAATCTAATGCACAAATTTTCCGYATCTAACATTAATTCCATTCCAAGATCAAATAATTCTGAGGCTGACTTGTTGGCTAATGTTKCCTCTAAACTATTTCCCGCAGAAGKCCTTTCTCCAAATGYRTTCTCCATTGAGTTGTTGTTCAGACCACCAGTCCCAGACAACATCACTAATTGGAGAGTGTTCGATGACAATCAAAAGATCATTAGTTTCCTGCACATGGAAGACACTTTCCAAGGTGTGGTTATCAATGAAGGGACCCATGAAGAAGACCTCCACAATTTTACAGTAATATCGGACCCAAGGTCTCAGGAAACAATATCAGATTTGGTAAATTCTATCCCAAAATCTGTAGTAAGATTAGAAAATTTTTATGATTTGCATGATAAATTCAGAAAATCGGTGAATTGTAAAATGAATAGTTCTTCCTTGACCCATGAAAAAATAAATCTAGGAACTAAAGATAATCCACAATGCATCAATTTGGGAATGGGATGTTCTGAGCAAGAGAAATCAACCTTTATTAAATTATTTAAAGAATTCAAGGATGTCTTTTCTTGGACGTATGATGATCTAAAAACATTCGACCCTAACATTATACAACACATAATCCCCATGAAACCCTTGACTCAGCCTTTTCAATAGAAGTTAAGAAAGATGCACCCAAAACTAGAACCAACGGTCAAGAAGGAACTAAAGAAACTATTGAATGCAAAGATAATCTTCCTGGTAAGGCATACACAGTGGGTTTCTAACCTTGTCCCCGTGAGGAAGAAAAGTGGTGAAATCCGACTATATGTCGATTTCCAAAACTTAAACCGAGCATCTGATAAAGAAAACTACCCCGTTCCTCTGAGGGAACAAATTCTCCAACATGTATCCGGTTCTAAAATATTGTCACTACTAGACGGTTTTTTAGGGTATAACCAAGTCCTCATGTCTCCCCCAGACCAGTTGAAAACCACTTTCCGTACTCTGTGGGGAACCTATGCTTATAGAAATATGGCCTTTGAGCTTATAAATGTTGGTGCCACTTTCCAGAGAGCGATGGATATCACTTTTCACAGTCTAATCAAACAATATGTAGTAGTCTATCTCAATGATGTCATGATTTTCTCCAAGAATAAGGAGGATCACTTAGCCCATCTGAGATCTATTTTACAATGATGTCGTAAGTATGACATCTCTCGAAATCCTAAAAAATCTGTCTTTGTAGTAGAACAAGGCAAGCTGCTTGTATTCATAGTATCCAATGAAGGTATGATCATTGATCTCGAGAGGACTCAAGTCATTTCAAAACTCCCTCCCCCCTCTTCTAAGAAATCTATGCAATCTTTCCTAGGTCAGATAAATTTTGTCAGAAGGTTCGTTCCGATTTTTTTAGAAATGGTGAGTCCTTTACAAAACTTAATAAAAAAGGAAGTTCAATACCATTGGGGACCTCAAGAAAGTCAATCTTTTGATTCAATAAAAATATCCATAGTAGAGGCTCCATCCCTAATAAGCCCTGACTTTTCACGAGATTTCACTCTTTACACGTTTGCCTCCGATCGATCTTATGCCGCTATGCTAACTCAAAGGAATGATGAAAACAACGAGGTTCCCATTGCCTTTATGAGCTCAACCTTTAAGGGAGCAGAGCTTAATTATCCAGCTGTAGATTAGTAGGCTTACACTGTTTTTAAAGCGGTAAAACATTTTCGATCATATCTACTGAAATCTAGAACTAAAGTCATTGTTCCTTACCCGACTCATAAATTTATTAGTATAGAAATAACTGGGTGAAAAACGAGCAAATTGGGTGACATCCTTACAAGAGTATGACCTCGAGATCACCCCAAAACAAATTGTTAGAGGCCAAGGTCTATGTAAATTGGTCGTTGATTCAGTTGAAGAACAACAAAGTCAAACTGATATGTTAATTGAAGATCGACATAATCAAAGTCAAATCTGCTGTGTACAAAATCCTACAAATCCTTGGTATGACAATGTTGTGGGGAAATTATACCCTACGGACTAACAAGCTAGGGCTTAAACTTGCATGTAGATCATGACCCTTCAGAAATTACTTTTAACCTTCTACCCCAAACCTAAAACCCTTTTTCACATGCAAACATGGAAAAAACCTACTAACCTTTGTTATCGACGTTTGGTGTAGATCCTTCGTTGCACTTTATCTCCTTGCTTCTGCTGCTCCTTCCAAAGATGATCCTGCAATCAAGACAAAACACTATGCATGCATGCTATTGTTCTACTAGAGGGTTGGAGATTAAGCATAAATAAAATAAAACACATAAGACTCATGCATTGGGACGGGAAAAGTACTCTTTATTAATCTCAAGATGAATCAACTTACAATGATAATAGAGATCGACCATCGTTCCTTGATCCTGATCCTGGGCTCCTCCTCTTCTTTTTCCTCCAACTTCTTTACTTGAATTCTCCTAAAGCTTGAGGAAAGGCTAAAGGGTTGGGACAAAATGGATTCAACAATTGGGCAGAGTTTCTTTGCTATGATTTTCCTCCTTTGAATAGTACCCCTACTCCTTCTTTTATAGGCTAGAAGGAGCTAGGGTTTTGGACGAAATCTCGGCCATGCATGGCTGGGAGTTCCAGTTAACTGATCCAAAGATTTTCATTCCATCGGAAACTTTCCTGCTTTTGTGCTTTGTTAGGTAAACGCGGGCTGTAGTGGGACAGCCAGCGTTCCAATGCGTGCAGTATAAGGCCTGCCAGCGTTCCAACGCGCTCAATAATGGGTTAGGGCACGTGTTACTTGATTTAAGAGGTTTTTTAAGAGTCTGTTCAGCATGGCTTTGGCAATGAATGTCAATGAGTTGGCCTGATGCCAGGTAATCATGGATGGTGCAATTTAGGGTTATAACAGATGCCCCCTAATGTGTGAGGTCAGAAGAGCATTTGATGGCCGAAATACATTACCAATTCTTTACCAATCTGTACTGATATGCTGAATGAGTGAGCCCAGGAATCAGGAATCAGGAGGTGCCGTCTGCAAAAATATCAAATTTCTCACCGAGGCGGGCATACCCATGCTCGGGATAAATCAGAACCATGGCTACCAATCAAATACACTATAGATCCATGTCAAATAACTATAAAGAGTAGCCGCGAACAATACACAGCGGAGCTACATCTCAAAATTAGAAAGATATACATAGAAAGTATCCATCTCCCAGAAGCTGATTTGGCCTGATGGCTGTACTTCAGAGCTCGAGCAACAACTTCAAAATCTTCTAAAACTCGGGTAGGAGTGTAATATGAGTGTACGACTGCACTACCCAGAGGTCTTCTACAACTCGTCGGTTATGGACTTGATAATCTTGATGATCGGACTGAAGGCTTCAGTGATTTCAAACAAAGACTTGATTGGACGTTCAGGATGGCCGGGTATGCGGACAAGAGACATATTGCAGAGGGGCCGACTCAGGCTAAGTGATAAACTTCCCTTGGACAATAGCATGACAAGTGATAAGACTCAGGCAACATATCTGTTAATCATAAGTCTACGAAGCAGGAGGCAACACAAACTCTCCATATGTTTGGAAGAGTAACCAAACGGTGGAGGACACAACTCAATATAGCGAGCAAAGCTTCCTAAGGTTGTACTACATCCCAAAGTCTGATGAATCAAACGGACAAATGTGCTTTATCCAAGGGTGACTCATGATGCTGCCAATAAAGAAAATACTTTTCCCATCCTCTTTTTGGGGTATATTTGATTTTTTTGTTCTTTTTGTTGATTTGGAAAAAAGAATAAAGGAATATTACGTTACAAGGGAGGAACGAGTACAACAAACATACAAGTTCAAGGCACAAGGACAAGATTGATGTTCTAAGGAAATGATACTCGGGAAAAATCCTCCAGTGACCAAAGCTATTAAGACGCAAAGGCAAACTGTTACTAGGCTGAAGGGTAAAGGATGCAAATGCGGTTGATAGAACACACAATGGTAACGTCCTTCGATGTAAGTTTAACAAGCCCAAAGAAGGAAAGCTCTGTGATTTTTCATGTTTAGAGAGTCTGAAAAAGCATAAAAGGAAACTCCATTGGGGTACCTTTTTTGACAATAGTCTAGTCGGTTCGAAAAAGGGGTAAACTAGCACTGATTAGACGTCACTTCAAAACCATTTTAACGAGTGTGACAAGGACAAGATCACTCGGCTATTTTTTCAATTTTAAGGAGTCTAAAAAAAGATTAACTGTGGACTCCGTCAAGAAGATTCTTCTGGACTATTTTAACGAGTGTGAAGAAATAAGGTCACTCGACAATCTTTTCAATTTTAGGGAGTCTAAAAAGAGCTTAACTATGAACTCCGGGGGGGTTTCTTTTTTGTAAATTTAGTCCCTCAGGCCCGAAAAAGGAATAAAATTATACCTGAGGATACTCTTCTTAAAGAATTGAAATTCGATAGAGTATTCCTTTGTTCGTACAGTTGACCGTTCGGACCGAAAAAGGGGTAAACTACCGTCGGACAGACGTGACTTCAAATTTCAGTTTAACGAGTGTGAAAGGACACAAGATCGCTCGACAATCTTTTCATGTTTAGAGGGTCTGAAAAGGGCTTAAAAGGAGACCCGTTATGATTTGGGAGTTCGGAGGGTAAGACAAAGAGTGAAAAAGACCCATGCAAATGAGGCTCAAACTCGTATTCCGAAAAGACTATACAGACTCCCGAGCCTACAGTGTTGTTAGAAATGGCATGGACACCATAATGCAACCAGGAACTACCTAGGGCATCCATGTTTTGGCAAGCTCTACCACCAAGTTGCGACACTTCTAGAGAAGATATGATGGTTCCGTGTCACAACTGGATGAGATCGATCCTATATTGTAAGAACAAAAAGGCAACGAGTTGCAACAGTGGGGATGAAATCCTACCCTATATGCTCAAGTTGATTTTCGAATTTTTTTTTATGGACCGTCCATATATATATTTTTTTATTTTCTGAAACTCAATGAAAAATGTCCCAATACCTGATCAAATCCCTCCCATATAACTCCTGAACCACTCAAAATGGTTTTTGGTATAAAGATACTGATAAAAGGGGTCAGAAGAGTGACAAAAAGAGGCCAAAAAGTCTATAAATAGAAGCTGCCAGCTCATTATCACCATTGCTGATTTGGAAATTGACTCTGGAGCCAAAAGACCCCCTTTGCCAAAGATCGTGATTCCGGGAGCTTCAGTGGACGAAACGGACTTCTTCTTGGACCAAGTAAGTACAAACTCCCTAATATTGCATTTCAATACTTCATTTATGTCTTTTAAGTTGGTTTTGGGGGCGGCCATCGACCTCCAAGAGGTCGGACCTAGTAAGACGTGGGCTGTACAGGGACAACCCGTGGGTACCTGCGCGCAGAGTCAAAACTGCATGCGGGTACCCACGACTGTCGCCTCGACAGCCCGCGGGTGCCCCCATGTGATTGAAATTTTGGTTGAATGAAGACATAACTCCCTCCTTTTGCTTTGTGTTTTTGGCAGGATGTATGTCCAATGGAGAGAGAGGGAGCATGAGGCTACCAATGAGGCAATGACTGCAGATCCGAACATTATGGCCGTGCTGTTGCAGTGTGGCCTGGTAAAATTTTTCCTGTTTCCGTTTATGCGCGCTCAACCTAGGCTACTGAATGCCTTGGTTGATTATTGGAACCTAGATGTAGAGGCCTTTATGATAGAGGGGCAATCCTTGGTGCCCACCACCGAGGATATCTATTTTTTGACGGGCCTCTCAAGGAGAGGGGAACCCGTCAACTTCCAGACTTTTCCTACGGGGCCGAGCAAAGGCTCGGAGTTGATAGAGGAATATTGTGTGGCTGGGACAAATCAGAGGACTTCCTCGATACTTGTTAGTAGTATCACCATCCTTACCGTTCAGACTATCTTATCGCTCATTGGGCGAATTACCCGCTCCGCAACTGTGCACCAGGCATCGCGCGCACAGATGAACTATGCAATTCAGTGCATGAATGCACAAATTTTTGACTGGAGTACTACACTACTGGCAAGCATGACAAGTCAGCTGACAACTTGCAGACAGTGGACACACAGGAACTTCGGGTTTGGGACCATTCTGTGTTCATTCTTTTTTGAGAGAGTTCCATGTTTCAGTCCTCGAATGACGATACGAGGACATCTAGCGACTTTCCCTGCAGTGTGTAGATGGACAGCATTGTTGTCGCGATAGGGTGGTGGAAGGAGCATAGAGGCCTTCAACAATGACATTTTTGCATGGCTGTCGCGACAGATCCTAGCTATCGAGGATTACCCATGTGAAGGGATTGACTTTTCTAGAGATCCGACGATACCAGTGCCTCCTGGTGAGGAGCGAGGGGAGATGGGTAAGTCTCCACCTGTACAGTTTTTTTGTTTGCATATGTAATTTTTATGTCTTTTTGATATATATCATGTTTTTGTACAACATAGTTTTTGATGGGTGAATATTGTGTTGTGTGAAGATGTGGGACCCGTGCGACCTGCCGATTTTGCACGGAACAGGCGCCGCCCATGGCTAGAGGCTGCAGCTATCGCCGCCAGGGGGGTAGCAGTAGCAAGGAACCTCCCAGTAGGAGAGGCCGAGAGGGATCTTAGGCGGATTGAGAGGAACTTTACTGAGCTCACTCACACAGTTCCCATGGCAGAGATAGAGGACTTGCCGCCCTCGATGCAGACTCATATTGTGGGGGTACCTCGGACATGGGTCTGATTGTTTAGGCGTTTGGGTCGGGCTGTACATGATTATAATAGGGCCCATAGGCCCTGAACCGACTTGAGACTTTTATGTGCCACGAGCACTAATATGTATATATTTTTTGAGGGCGTAAGCGCAGTGACCCATTATGGTTCCCATTTTTTGAGGCGCTTGCACCCATCTATGTACTCTGAGGATTTTTCAGATGTTTATATATGGTTTTTATTTCTTTTCTGTGTCTTTATGGATTATGTGTGCAAAAATGTATTTACATGTGTATGATCATGATCTTTTTATGTGTGAGCAAGATGCCAATCTAAAATGTGATTAGCTAGAGTATCTGTGATTTGATTTAGACTCCTAGGAACATGAAAATAGGTAATATAATCAAAGTTGCATTCCAAGAGACGTACCCTAAGGAATCGTCAGTGTAAAGTTGGGTCATGCACCTGGTATATTCTGTTTAGCTGCAACACAACTAGTTGAGCGTCTATATAGACCCGGAGATGAGAGATACCCAATGACAAAGCGTCACGAAGAAACTCAATAACTATTCTATACTCAGCAACATTGTTTGTGGTGTCACCTAAGCATATTCCTCCGGAAGATAACAATTGACCCTGTGGTGTAAAGATTACCCAAGCTGCGGAGGTGAGCCTCCGGGTGTGTCGACTAGTACCGTCTGCATACCCAATGAACACTTCGGACTCACTTGACATCTGCCATAGTGACGAAAGATAACATTACTGACATGTCCATGACACGATTTTCAAAAGAAATGTAAAAAAGTAATAGCACAAAGACTATACATATGTTACAAAAAGTTACCCACAGTGACCGTTCTATGAGTAATACTTCTTGAGGTGCAGCCCATTCCTAGGCTCCGCCAAAGCGTTCCCTTCAAAATTGACCAGACGATAAGCGCCCTTTTTTAAAACCTCCTTAACAATGAAGGGTCTGAACCACATGGGTTTAAACTTTCCTGCCCCCAGGGGGTCCTTATCTTGGTCGTAAACCAGGACAAGGTCGCCCTCAGAGAAAACCTGAGGACAAACGAACCTATCATATTGACACTTAACCTTATTTTTATGAGCCTCGTTGGCCAGGGCCACATTGCGACGCTGTTCATCAAGATGCTCAAGGTGTACTAACCGTTCTTCAAGCGGAGAAGTGGCTGGCAATAACTGTACTGCCAATTTCAGAGATGGAATTTGACATTCGATGGGCAAGACTGCCTCCAGCCCGTAAACGAGTTGAAAAGGTGAGAAACCGGTTGCAGTCTTAACTGATGTTCGGTAAGCCCATAATGCCGAGTATAACATCAAATGCCAGTTGGAATTGGCTGAGTTGATGGTTCACTGTAGCATTGTCTTAAGAGTTTTATTAACAGCTTCCACCTGCCCATTGGCTTGGGGATAATAAGGTGAGGAATGTTCTTTCCATAACCCAAGCTTTGATGTTAACTCGGACATCATTTGGTTCTGAAAGTGACTGCCATGGTTAGTGACAATCTCTCTCGGGACGCCGAACCGTGCTATAATTTGGTTAAATAAGAAGAGAGTTGCAGTCTCTCCATCATCTTTGAATGTCGGCATAGCTTCGACCCACTTAGTGAAGTAGTCGATAGCCACAATGATATAGCGGTGCCCCCTGGCTGATGGGGGGTTGCAAGTAGTGTAATCAATCCCCCACTTAGTGAAGGGACCGACGGTGATAACAAGAAACATGGGAGCTGGATGTGCCCTCATCTTCCGTGAGAAGATTTGGCACGGATGGCACTTCTTGACCGACTCGATACAATCTTTGATAAGTGTGGGCCAGAAGTAACCTGCTCGTAAAATATTTTGGGTTGTTGCCAACCCAGACAAGTGACCTCCACAGGATCCTGTATGACAATCGTTCAGCACTAGGACGACTTTCTCATGAGTGAGACACCGGTGCAAGATGCAGTCTACACCTCTCCGATACAACGTATCATTGAGTATGAGATAGTTCTTGGCCTGATGGCGTATCCGTCGACGCTCATCATGAGAAGCAGAGGTGGGGCACTTCAAATTCTGGAGATAGATCAGTATATCTCTGTACTAGGGGTCAGACGATTCAATCAAAAACATATCCCCCCGGATAGGCAATTCCTCAGGCACAATGTCCCCTGACTCAACCGGAAGTTCTGAAATAAGTTCTGCGAAGACCAATGACTTCTTGGACTTTGCTGAAACAAAGTCTAAGTCAAATTATTGGAGGATGACCATCCATCTACTGATTTTTCCACCGATAACTCGTCGTGTCAACATGTACTGAAATGGATTCACGACAGCTATGGCGGTGGTCTTGCGAAACAGAACATAGTGACGAAACCGTTGAACAGCATGAACTGCTGCTAACGCAAGTTTTTCGAGATGGGTATAATTAAGTTCCGGTCCTACGAGGCCTCAGGTCAGGTAATAGATCACGTATTCAGAAAACAAATCATCTTCCTGAACTAAAACCATGCCTATGGTTGACTCTGCGGCAGCCAGATATAATAGGAAATCCTTGTTATAATTCGGTGGTCGTAGCAAAGGTGCGGTTGTAAGGGTGTGTTTCAATGCGTCAAAAGAGCGCTGCACTGATTTGTCCCAGAGAAAGGGAACATCTTTCTTCAGTAAACGCATGAAGCCCTTGGTGATTTTGGCATAGTTGGCGATGAAGCGTCGTAAGAAGTTCTCCTTGCCTTGAAGACTCTGAAGTTGTAAGATTGTGCGTGGGGGGGGAAACTGAACTATTGCCTCCACCTTAAGAGGATCGACCATGATCCCCATTGTCGAAATGATGAAACCTAACAAACATCCTGACATGATGCAAAAGATACACTTGTTTGGATTCAAGCGAATCCGGAAATAGCGGCAGCGTTCGAAGATGAGTCTGAGGTGTGTAGGATGATCTTTTTGCTTGCGAGAGCGTGATGCTAAATCATCTAGATATGCCTAGACTATATGTTTGAGGTCATGAAACGAAAAAGACATGGCCCACTGGAAAGTGGCTCTAGCATTCTTGAGACCAAAAGACATTTTTCGATAGGCGAATGTACCCCATGGACAAATGAATGCCGTTTTGTGTTGGTCCTCAGGTTTGATTTGGATTTGGTTATAGCCTGAAAAACCATCCATGAACGAAAAGGCTTCACAACTAGAACACTCATCAATGATCTGGTTAATGAATGGGGTTGGATAATTATCTTTTGGACATGCCTTGTTCAAATCACGAAAATCGTTACAGACACGAATCGTGCCTTGTTTTTTATCGACCAGCACAGGGTTTGACATCCATTGAGTCAAATGAATAGGGTATATGAACCCTACCTTAAGCAATTTCTCAACCTCATCTTTGATGGCTGCTGCTTTCCTAGGATTAACTGGACGAAGTTTTTGTCGAACAGGCTTAGCGTCAGGATACATTGTGATTTCGTGTTCAACTATTTTCGGATCGATGCCTGGCATTTCCTCGTAAGACCAAGAAAAAACATCGTGGAATTCTTTAAAAAGATCTGTGTAAATCTGAATCTCTTCGGGGGAGAAATCCACTTTGACGAAAACATTCTCCACGATGCCGGGGTTTCGGGAGATATTGATAGGTATCATGGCAGCGATAGTCACCATATTTCCCTAAGCATAAATATCCTGTGTAGCTAAGAGGTTAATGGGACAAGGTTGATCTCCCATCATGGTGATAGTGAATTCTCCTGCCTCGATTTGGTGTAACTCTGGGAGGAAATATGATCTGTGATGAAGATATTCCAAGGGTTTGTCCATACCAGTCATTGCTTTGATTAGTGCTTCGTCAGAAGGCAAGACTAAATCTAATGAATCGGTGTTGGCAAGAGAATCCTGAGCCCAGATAGGCTCAAGGAGTGGATCCAACTCTTGTGCGGGAGTCTGATCAGAAGTAGTTGAAGCTTGCTGGACCCGAGAGTACACTACTTCAGCGGTTGAAAAGGGCATGGACATGCCCGCGTGCCCTGTCTCATCCATCATGGCTGATGGGGAAGGAAGAGTCCACGGATCCTGAAAGTAAGTCGTGCGAAACGATGAAACATGAAAAATATCAGTCTTGTGGTGAGTCGATATAAATTTGACATCGCCACGAGGAGGTGGGAAATCGAAAGTACCCATCAAATATGAGCACAAGAAAACTCCGATGTTGACGACACTGGCTTGAGGATTATCAACCATGGGAACTGTGGATGCTCCCAAAGCTGGGTCAGGTCGAGAGAAGGATAACTGATCAATGGTCACTATCCGACCTTCATGTGGAAACAATAAGACTCGGAAAACTGTAGCAACCATTGCTTGCATTGCATAAGTCCAACTATGACCTAACAATAGATTGTAGTCGATGGGGGCATCAACTACCTCTACTTTGACGCACACGGTCTTCCCCCCTAACTGTACAGGGAAAGAAGGAAGGATGCCATGCGGTCGGAAAGAATGACCATCGAACGCAGTGAGGAGAGTAGGTGACGGAGACAACTCAGGTTGACTAATGGCTTTCCAGCATGCTAATGACATAACGCAAGTCGAAGCGCCCTCGTCTACCACCGTGCGGAAGATATTTCGTGTAAAAGTTTTCATGGGATGAGCCACGACTATCTGAAACGCGATGTGGTAAGGTAAATGAGGTTTCAAGTTAGTCGTATCTAACATGATGGTACCCGGGTTACAAGTCTCAGTAGAGCCTAAAGCAATCAACAAGGCTTTCCTCTGAGCAGGGAAACTTTGGAGGACCTCCAAAGCAGACATAGCACAAGGGGTTTGTGATAGATCTTCCACCACAGAGTAGTTCTGGGCGGCCCTTGCATTTGGATTGTGAGAAGCTCGCTTGAACGTGCCTTTTGGAATGCGTGTCATTGTTTCTCCCAATGTCTTCTCGATCTGTAGAGGAAGAGATGGGATCTCGGCTTCTTTGCCCTTCTCAGAGGCGCTTGGTTTGCTATAGTTGTGCACTCTAGTCATTATTAAAGAATCACTTTTAACCATATATACATTCGCGGAAGATGAATTGTTTGGGGGAGGGAAGTTTTCTTGGCTTCCCACCTCGGCACTTGTAGAGGCTTGAGTTAAAGTTTTCCCATGCTGAAAGGGATTAGTCAACACGGCTTGTTGTTGCTGTGTGACAAACTTCTGGGCCTCTGCAAGTCGAGGACAGAGATGGGTCGGGTGGTCTTCTGCACACAAGTTGCATGGATACCTCGCCTTCCTCTTTTCCGTGGTGCCCTCGCCAACATTATCAGTGGGTTTCTTATCCCCCTTATTCTTCTTGCATTGTTTTTTCTTCCCTTCAGGCTGCTGGTTGGCCTTTGGGTTAGTCATCTGTACGGAGTGTACTTCCGATGTTTGGGTAGGAGGAGCATCCAAAGCAGTAGTTTGGCTGGCCGCTGAGTGTTGTATAGATAACTGCTGTAATTGTTTTTTTTGTCAATTGCTCAGCGGGCTTAGTTTGTGCCGAACCAACGATACTGTCAGCATGTGGTCCGACTCTCTGTCTGGTTTTATCAAGAATCGATCGTGGTGCATCCGACAAGATGTTGTACAATAGACCAGACTGAGAATAGATAAGCTCAAACTGTTGATCCCTCATGATGGAATCTTCCTCGGAGAAAACCCCTGAAGTTGCGATGTCTTTGGATAACTACGGAACTAAAGACTTAAGGAACCACTCAAGCAGGAATGCTGGTGGGATGGGTACCTTGATAAGACTCTTTTGGCATCGCCACTCTCGAATATGATCCAAGATATGGTCCGCTGTTGTCTACTCGAAATTGGCTAGCAACTCTGTTCTGACGTCGTATCTCACAGGTAACTGGAAATGGTTAAGGAAGGCCATCGCCAGTTCGCCAAAAGAAGAATATCGTGAACGATCAAGCTCTATGTACCATTTCGTGGCACTCCCAATGAGAGTGCATTGAAACAATCGCAACTGGACGGAGTCATCTTTCAGTGATTTAGATGAACACCAGAGATGGAAAGTAGTCACGTGATCACCTGGATCTTCGTTAGGCTTGGCCTCAAACTTTGGAATGTCCGAAGGCAACTTCGTTGGCATAGGAGGCCAACGAAGATCGTGACAGATATGATCATTTAACAACCATGTCAAATCGGGCAAGTGTAACATTGCCAGGAATGGTAGTTTGGGTTGTTGTTGATAGCCTGGATAAAAGGGCCCTTGAGTTTGACTGGCACCAGGTTGCCAGGAAAAGTTTGGCTGCTGGCCCGGATTCTGGTAGAAACCATGGCCCTGACCAGCGTAAGGGTTTTTCATCTGAGGAGACATCATTGGCTGATTCCCCATAAAGGACATAGGATGATGGGAATTCGTCGGGTTCGACGGACTTTGGGAAGGATTACCCCATGCCAGTCCCGAGGGGAGAGGCATAGAATTCTGTCCGGGGTTCCATTGACTGTAGAAAGAATTAGCCTAGAACAACATTCCAGGTGAAGGAACGCATCCTTGTCCTGAGTTCCAAGGTCCTGGTATATGTGCCCCCAGCGCAGGAATAGTACCCTGTGCCGGCGTAGACTGTCCAAAAATGGGTGTGCCCCCAGATGGGAAAGTAGCGGATGCAAAAGTGTTATTACCAAACATCCCATTCCAAACAAACGACGATGAACCTACCGGCTGAGTTTGCGCAGGTGTTCCTTGACTCCCGACTCCAAATGGAATTGTGTGTGCAAGCTGCCCGACGGACTGTTGATGCGGACCACCAAGCGAAGGGGACGAAGGAGGGATATGACCTCCATCATAAGGAAAAACATTGAAAGGGACAGGAATGCCCCCAAGTTGACCTTGCAGAGGAGCATTAGAGCTCCCTGCCCCCAGACCCAAAGTCTGTAAAGTGGATGTAGTGAGTACAGGACTTGTTCCTGAACTAGGCATATCGTATGAAAACGAAGGGCCTGTCGCACTAGGTGTGTAAGGAGGTGTGGCCACCATGATAGATGGGGTCGGTCCACTGTGCAACGTAGTTGCGGCCGAGACCATGGTGGCCCGGACCGTCGACAAAGGCAAGTTAGGAGAAGCTTCTCCTGTGATAGCAACAGTGATAGGAATGGAAGAATTCCTAGAGGAAGTAACAGAGTTTGGTTCCATAACTGGGTTAGGCACTGATAGGCTTTCGTAAAATTGAATTGGCACAGTAATGTCTGGCCAAGTATCAGTGTTTGAGGTTTCCACTGATCCAATATTGGCGGTCGATTCCTCTGGGAGTTGTTCGGGCTCAATGGTTTGAAACCCAGTTGCTTCGAAAGACCCTCTTTGGTCTAGCTTCCGCCTCAATGGTGGCGGGGGTGGCTCCAGTATAACCAACGACAGGCCCAGAAGCCTTCGTGACTGACGGAGCGCCGAATCCTCCACTGTGTGAGAATATTCATGACACGCTAAGGTATTCTACATGAACAAATAGTAACACTCACTAAAAGAAAGCCCCTAGAAGATAAACCAAGCAAGCACTAAACTAGTTGGAAGAACAGTTACAACAACCAACACTAAAGCAACTTACCGGTGCAAGTGCAACTCGAATACGGAAGCACCCTCCAGGTATACTCTGCAAAGCGTGGCCCAATGTCTGTCCTAGGTACCACGGTATACCCCCGCAGTCACCCGTGTATGTACCTAGAAAATATTGGCAACTAGTTTGCGAGCACGTGAACAATCACCAGGTGGGTACGGTCGATAGTCGGATAGACCATAATGAGTAGGGTATCAAGCCCAAAACCTGTCAAGGGTATGGAGAGAAAATGGTCCAAAAGACAACTGAGGACCTCGAACAGATTCGAGACCCACGAAGCTCCGTGGCAAATACAAACGACGGAATCCCTCAACAAATCCTCGATATGTGTTCTCCACTACGCTCGTTCCAGCTTTGGAGGGGTTATCTACGCTACCTTTCCTTAAGCGACCTCGTGTTGAGCCCCTGTGTTAGAGGGGTGTCCCGAATAACTTTCCGCAACTGGACTTCTACACTCCCTATTGATAGACTCCAATGTTTGGTTTGAGTGGCCTTGGAGAATTTACTCTCCAACCTATTCCAAGGCCCTAGTCCTGAGCTAGTGTATGCACCCTATAAACAAAAAAGTCTAATTGATTTTAATTAGCGTTGCTTTTAATGGGATTTTTAAGTCACAAGGTATGAAAGTGAAACTGATGGTGTGTAAAAAGACTCAAAGCAAAATGAACAAAAAATGCTTGGAAACAAAAACTTTTACAAAAATGCAAAACCAAGAACTTTTCAACAAGAAAGATTTCTTTTCCTTTTCAAATTTACTAAGATTTCATGCAATAAATATAAAGGACTTTTGCTCAGATCTGCAAGCTACTTATACCCTAAATGCACTGCCAAAACTTATGAAAAAAGACTTCTTCCTAGCCACTGATGCAACAACACAATCTTCAAATCAAGAAGAAAATGAAACAAGATTTTTTTTTTTTATTTAATTGTAAAATGACGCAACAAGGGAAAATACTGACAAGCACAAAACCAAGAGGATGAAAATAAAACTCTGGCTTAAAGCACAAATCGCAAAAGGATCAGAGCAAAGATGCGAAAAAGCAATCAAGAAAGCACCGATCCTAACACTTGCCTAAAAACCATAATTTTTTTTTTCTTTTGTCTTTTCTATCAAAACATCAACTGAAAAACACAAGCTAAGGATAAGATGCCCTAACCTATTGACTGTGCAGTCCCAGACTCTAAACCCCTGAGAGGAGCTCTTCTCACCACAGGAGGGGATGACTGCCCCACCCAAGCTAAAAAGATACCAATCAAGCCCGCGATTGTCACCAAAACAGCACGCGTGCAAACACGTGCTGAGCTATAACAGAGCACGGGTACCTGCGGGCTAAACTTGAACAGGCCGCGGGTCTATATAAAAGATAAGATAAAACAACACACAGGTAGCCCAGACCTGAAAAAGGCCTCTGGTATTGACAACCAGGGTCTCTAAAAGGCTTGGATGCTTCTACTTTAACAGAAAAGGAAAATTTGCAAAAAGAAAACAAATGAAAAGAATAACCAACACAATAAGGCAGACTGAAAACAAGACAGTAAACCAGCAAGACCCAGACAAGATCTAGAAAGCCCCCTGAGAAGGTAAACTTCTGACAGGGAAGAGGAGACTGCCTCTCAAGCTTCCTGAGTCCTACATGCTAATGAAACCTCTGCAACAAGCATTCAAACGCGGGCTACAGAAGGTTAGGGTGCGGGTTACACGCGTGCAGGCCTTCTGCAGGCCGCGTGTACCTCTGTGTGTCCTGATAATAAATGTCAAGCAACAGTCAAGGAAAAAATGGTATTGATAACCAGGTTCCCTGCTAGCTTTGACCTAACAGAAAACAAATAAACAAAGAAACTAAAACTCTACTTCTTTGAACTAACCAAAAACCTTTAACTAAATCCGGGAAACCCTAAGAGTAAATCTCCCCAGTGGAGTCGCCAATTCTGTTGTGGGGAAATTATACCCTATGGACTAACAAGCTAGGGCTTAAACTTGCATGCAGATCATGACCCTTCAGAAATTACTTTTAACCTTCTACCCCAAACCTAAAACCCTTTTTCGCATGCAAACATGGAAAGAACCTACTAACTTTTGTTATCGACGTTTGGTGTAGATCCTTCGTTGCGCTTTATATCCTTGCTTCTGCTGCTCCTTCCAAAGACGATCCTGCAATCAAGACAAAACACTACGCATGCATGCTATGTTTCTACTAGAGGGTTAGAGATTAAGCATAAATCAAATAAAACACATAAGACTCGTGCATTGGGATGGGAAAAGTACTCTTTATTAATCTCAAGATGAATCAACTTACAATGATAATAGAGATTGACCACCATTCCTTGATCCTGATCCTGGGCTCCTCCTCTTCTTTGTCCTCCAACTGCTTTGCTTGAAGTCTCCTAAAGCTTGAGGAAAGGCTAAAGGGTTGGGACAAAACAGATTCGGCAATTGGGCAGAGTTTCTTTGCTATGATTTTCCTCCTTTGAATAGTACCCCTACCCCTTCTTTTATAGGCTAGAAGGAGCTAGGGTTTTGAACGAACTCTTGGCCATGCATGGTTGGGAGTTCCAGTTAACTGACCCAAATCTTTTCGTTCCATTGACAACTTTCCTGCTTTTGTGCTTTGTTAGGTAAACGCGGGCTGTAGTGGGACAGCCAACATTCCAACGTGTGCAGTATAAGGCCTGCCAGCGTTCCAACATGCTCAGTAATGGGTTAGGGCACGGGTTACTTGATTTAAGAGGTTTTTTAAGAGTCTGTTCAGCATGGCTTTGGCAATGAAGGGCAATGAGTTGGCCTGATGCCAGGTAAGCATGGATGGTGCAATTTAGGGTTATAACAGACAAAACTAGGTTTTACCTAATACATGGTTCAACTCCTCGGCAACTTGATCCCAAAAAGAGGAGAGACTTGAGATTAAAGTCTGCACCTTACCATCTTGTGAATGGTGTATTATTTCGCAAAATTTTTGATGAAATCCTTATGCGTTGTCTGGCAAGAGATGAAGCAGATAACGTCTTATCCGAGTTGCATGCAGGAGAAGCTGGTGGGAATTTCGGTGGAGACACTACTGCCCACAAAGTATTAATGGAAAGATATTATTGGCCCGTGCTTTTCAAATATTCCCATACATTATGTCGCAAATGCACAATCTGTCAAAAGGATTATGGACGAGTACAGAAGGCAACATTCCCATTGCAACCTGTCTCGATGGATTTCCCTTTTCAGCAATGGGGTCTTGACATCATTGGCCCAATAAACCCCACCTCCTTGCAGCAACATAAATACATCATTACGAGAACATACTATTTCACCAGATGGTCCGAGGCAGCGCCATTAAAAGTGGTAAACACCAGTGAGGTAATATCTTTCCTTAATTCAAATATCATTACTTGATTTGGTATTCCTGAATGTCTAGTTTTCGTTAATGCTTCCTATTTTTCATCCCTAGATATGAGTGTCTTTTCTTTAGAAAAATGGATAAAGATAAAATATCCTGCCAGCTATTACCCCCAAGGAAATGGTTTGGCAGAATCGACAAACAAAAACCTGATCAATATTATCAAGAGAACAGTCTCTGAAAACCACAAAAATTGGCATAATGCATTATTCAATGCACTCTGGGCTGATAGGGTAACTCCGAAAACCGTTGTTGGTAATTCCCCCTTCTTTCTTGTTTACGGAAGGGAAGCAATTCTTCCTCTGCATGTTCTGCTCCCCTCTCTGCAACTATCGCAGAAGGTTCAGGAAAAAGACTGTCCTCCTCTGGAAAGTCAGATTAATTCTTTTCTAAAGTTAGAAGAGGTAAGGACTCAAGCAAAACAAAAACTGGATAAACATCAACACATTGTCAAAAGATGGTTTGATTAGATTTTTTCCTCAGAAAGAAATTTTGAGGTAGGTGATCTTGTCCTCAAGTGAGATAAACCTCATGAGGGGAAAGGGGAACATACTAAGTTCCAAAACCTATGGTTGGGACCATTCTTAATTGCCGAAAAAATAGGTCCCAGTTATTTCCACCTACAAAATTTAGAGGGACAACCAGACACCTTTCCAGTGAATGGCCAAGCTCTAAAGAGGTATTTTGCTTGACAAATCCTAGATACACCTTTTGTACATAACCATTTCTGTTTTGGTTTTCTCTTTCATTTTTCTTTCTTTCATTAATTTTTGTTTTGGCTTTTTGAGTTAAACATGCCTGTATTATAGTCTAATTCAAAAGGAAGAAAAGAATGCTTCATCTCAAACAACTGTCAAGGGTTGTTCTAGCATCAATTGCTGTATTTTCTTAAGAAAAACATAGACTAGTTAAAGGTGATTTTTTGTTGAGATTTAATTTTTGGTTTCAATTTGCATTTGAGAGCAAACATGACTATCATTAAAATCTCTTTATGTTTTCCCTGCTTTTAAGAAAGAAACTCAATGATGCCTTCCTGTCCTTGAAAAATTAGTTTCGTCAGTGAACTATTTTTAGACCATGATGAAGGTTAGCAAGAAAAAATTAAAGCAGACAGAAAATAACAAAATGTGCCAAATACTGAAATTTTCAGCATCACCCCGCTCTTCTGGATATCTATAAATTATATCAATAATTTCCCGAGAGTTGTGGGAAGTGTTTGCAAACCAGTTGGGATACTGAACAAGTCTACTGGTAGTGGGTAAATGCATGCATGGAGCCAAGTCAACTTCACCAGGGTATTGAACGGGCCCACTGGCAACGAAGCGATGTCAGGTTAGAGAAAATTTTCAGGTAAAAAAATAAAGTATTTTCTGATCATAAGCATCCTTCATTCTGATTTGAATTTTCTTGGACAGGATAGAGGCATCAGAGTGGGTTAATTGACATCCCTGCCGAGGCTATGAACGCCTGCTGGCAGCAGTGGCCCTGTCAACAACATTGGAGCCAATAACTTAAATATCGTGGCTCTCATTTGTTAAGTCTGTCACCATATTTCATTTTTTTAACGAAAGATATCTTAAGCTGGACCACGTAATGATTGTCAAAGATTCTCAAATGTCTTTCAGTCATTCTTTGATTTGAAATCATTCAAATATTTCTAACCTAAACTCATCAGTAATACAAAGATAACTGCTTCTCCCAGCGAGTTGCCATTGTTGGCAGCCCTACATAGTTTCAACTTTTTAAAGCATCAAATAATAATTTATGTAGCTACCTACGTGGAGTCATATGATTATGGTTTTTCATAAGAAGTTTTTGAAACTACGAATGTGATCTTTCGGTTGTTTCTAGTGTTTTTGTTTTCATGCTTCGTTCATGTCTGAAAGCATGAAAACGAAGCATCAAAACCTATGATTGGATTACCGCTTTATTTAAAGTTATGAAGGGTAGATGGCTCCATAGTTTTGTTAATGAAGATTTTGTTTCTTGCTACCAAGCTCATCTTCTTTATTGACCGCTCAAATGTTAAGTATGCTTATGAATTGTTATTTGAATCAACAAGGGTCCTTTTAGTTTAAACCTTGATATATTTTTTGTGGCTCTTGGTCATGTGTTCCCTTGTCACTACATCTTGGTTTTTAAATTTTTTTCCCTATCCTAAACTTTAGAAACCAAACCTACCTTTTTGCGCAATGATAAAGTTTTAATGCACCTGTTCGTGGCCTATACCATGTGAGAGGTGGAAGTTCGATGATAGTAAGACCATCACTTCGAGCTTAGTCTCAGGTTCTGTATGTACTCCTCACATTCATTTCACAAAATGCCTATCATTTCGTATTGAGGAACTTCTGTTCATACGCCCTAGGTTATTAATGAGATTTGGGTATAAAATGTCGCTCTGGTCTACTCCTTCGAAACCCTCCATACTCACTATGTTTTATTGACTGCTTGTCGAATCCCCATGGCCCTGGTTTTTAAGATTGAACCTAATGGCTCTCATACCCTGATCCTATGTGATGATGCAAGGGAGGATCTCGAGGGTCAAGGCTGGCTTGTTTTTATTGAGAAATTCCAGGGATTCAACTTGCAAACCACTCAGTAATTTGCCCTTTCATTTGACGGATGCCGAGACAAGGTGGGATATGTTCAGGTTGAAGTCACAGAGGAGTTTTTAGGTCAATCAATAGGTGTTCCTTTGACCAGGCATAAGTGGTTCAAAAACACTAAAGTTGAGGAGGTTCCATGGATCCTTTTCTTCACGTCTCGAAAAATCAATTGTTGCGATAGAGGTATGCTCGTGTCCATGTTAAAAACCCGATGGCATGGCTTGCTAGCAGTATTGAAACAATTTGTGACATGTGAAGGTCGTTTTGGTTTTGTTTTTCTATATCATATACGTTTGCTTATGAATTTCATTGGTTTTCAATTAAACATGCCATATTACCTGTGGAGAAGCTTGTATAAAATGGCAAAGAGGTATAAAAGACAACAATTGGATTCAAGCTTGTTTCACCACGGATTAATAAAGATATTGTTAGTACACCAATTGAAGTTACAACATGATGACTAGAACGCCTTCCTGGCCCGAAACGACTTCGTTGACTCCAATGCTATAGAGGTTGACAAACCCGTGATGGAGGAAACCATAGTCCTTGCCGTAGCGGTCCGTTCATCTACATAGGCATGCCTTATAGCCACCCTCAGTAAGCCTATATCCAACCCAAAATATGTTGAGCAGAGCCATCCTAACGCCTCTATTAAGAATACAAACAGACCTATGGGGAAGCCATGTAAATATGTTATCGATTTAGGTTTTAAAAATAAAAGGGCAGGTAGGTTGATCTCGAGAAAACTATGAAATAAATCAAACCCTCATGTGACCTCGACAATCGAGATCCATGAGAGACTAGACTCAGAAATTGATAGATTCTCAGCCGAAGAAGACCCTCCTTCCTTCCAAGCAGAACCCCACCAGGCTTACAATTTCATGGATAATCTCCCACCTTGCTTGAAGCACAGTCAGGGGTTTCCAGGTATTAAGTTTGATAAAAAATATAAAGGCAACAATGATGATAGTCTGGCACACAACCATGGGTATTCTCAAACGACCGTCACAGGTTCACAATGTGAAACTTGTCTATTATGGATTGACAAGGATTACACAGACATACCCATTTTAAAATTAGAGATCAAAACCCTCACCAATCTGGTCGACCCCCTAATAGAGGAAAATTGTAGGCTCAATTCCAATGTTCAGAGACAAGGAAAACTTCTGAAAACAATAGGGAACATCATACTAAAAAATGTCGAAAGTATCACAGCAGTGATCAATTCTGAGATCATGTGAATCAATTTGATTTTCCAGTTAAATGTAAAGATTTATTTTTTTCTTAAAACATTGTTACCTTCTTTTTCATAAAACAAATTAGATTTTGTTGCTAAAATAAGACCAACTACAAAATCAGCAGATTCTGTAGCCAGACTATTCTTATTCGAAATTTGGAAAATATTGGTTAAATGTATATCTGAATTTCATTTATTTCATCTTTTTCTTTCAGGATATTTGGGAGTTTATGGTGACTAAATGATCTGGAGCTTTTTGAGCTTATTAGCCATATCCATGGCTCATTTTTGTGTAAACAAGAACAAACTCTTTTTCATTTTTAGAGATTTAGTGTGATCTGCGGTGGTTATATTCCTCCTATTTTTGTAATCAACAAATGATTGTAGAGATTTTATCTTATCTTAGAAGATAAGACAGTTGGCTTTTCTGAACCCTTTATAAACTCGTATTTTTTTGTAATCAAATGATCTTGGCCTGGGGCTAAAGTATGGACAATTAATGCACAGACTTGAATGTAATAGAAATACATATTACAACTTTAGCTTCTTGTGTATGATGTCTTAGTTTAAGTTTTGTTTATCTTGATATGATAATAGGTTTTGATATCTTTTGTCTTCATGATTTATTATGAGTTGGGATAATTCATTTATAAATGCTGTCCATATGTGATGTTTTAGATATTATATAGGGTGATCATCTATTCAACTCAAAATATGAGATTTATCTTTAATTTTCTGTTGAATGTTTAAATGCAAAGTTCTTACAATAAGATTTATCTCACTGTAATTGCTTGTAAATCATAAGATCACCGTGAATATTTGTATTATACGCTTCGTTATTAAAACTCATTTTACAGCATATTGTTTCACATTTATTCAGAACAATCTTAAGGTTTGTTGGAGGTTTACCTCTCGGACAAGGTGGTTGGATATTCTCTATTATACAGACGTTGGAAGCATTAATAGGTTAGTTCTTTTCTTTTTGTCATTTTTTTGTCTTCGAAACTCTAATATATGGTCTGACTTTGACCGACCATATACTCTCGTTTCATTGTATCTTTTTCAGTTTAAACTTAGATTAATAAAAAAAAAAAAACAAATAGTTTATGTGCTTTCTTTATCTGCTTTTGTTAAAGCAACCATCTTCACATAGATTTTTGTGAGCTTAGATTAAAACTTGCAACTTGTATATCATGCACATAAATAAAATAGACAGATCTATTTTGTAAATATTATCTACAATAGTTATATGTACATATATATATGTTAAGTGGTTATTTAATAGTTATTTATTTTATTTGTTACTTTTAGGACTTTTAGATTGGCCAACGGAGCCATTAAACCCGTCAAAGCGAGTCATACCAAACGGCTTGGGTTATTTAGACAACCCTCGACTAGACTCGTTCTTCCAATTGACGGACGATCATTGTCGCCCATCAACACTTCCTCAACAACACCTTCTTTTCTTCAATCGTATCTCTCACAAAGTGATATTGAACATAAATATGCTTTGTCTTTGAATGATAAGTTGGGTTCTTCACTAGGAAGATTACACTCTAACTTTCAAAACCTATCCTTATAGCTTGTTGTACTGACCCAATATCTAAACACAATCTCTGTAATCATACTACTTCCTTTCTTGCATGAGTGGTTGCCATGTATTAAAATTCTATAGTTGAGATTTCCACTACATATTGTCTTTTTCTCATCCAACTGATTTCTCCTCCAAAGATGTTAAACACATACCCACTTGTAGATCTTCCGTGATCCATATCTCCAACCCAATCTGGATCAACAAACCCATGTATGTACAACACTATTTCTAATCTCGGTCTTCCTTGGTAGAAAAATCCATAACTAATAGTTCCACACAAATACCTAAAAACCCTTTTTACTGATGTTCAATGCTCCTTCTCTGGTTTTGACATATTCTTGCTCAAAACTCCCACTACATGTGCAATGTACAGTCTAGTACAGATAATTGCATATATAAAACTTCAATTTCAGTAGCATATGGAACATAGGACATGTCCTCTTCCTCTTCTCGTTTCTTCGGAAACTGATCCACAAATAAATTTACACCTACAGGAATAGGAACCATAACTGATTTACATTCCTACATATTAAACCTATGCAATATTGTCTCAACATATTTCCTCTGATTTAACTAGAGTTTCTTGTTTGTTCAATCTCTTTTAATTTCCATGCCCAAAATAAAATTTGCGGCACTAATATATTTCATGTCAAATTTAGAGGACCACTGAGTTTTCACATCCTGGATAATCTCCTTGTCGCTTCCTATCAAAAACATATCATCCACATACAATACCAAATAAATAAGTTTATCACCGATTAATTTGAAATACACATAGTGATCCACTTTGCTCCTTGTGAAGCCAAGTCCGAACATACAAGTATCAAATTTTCGATACCACATCCTTGGTGATTTCTTTAACCCATACATGGATTTTTTTATATTTCATACTATCTCTTTATTTCCCCTCACAAAAAATCCTTTTGGTTGCTTCATGTAGATTTCTTCTTCTAGATCCCCATGTAGGAATGTTGTCTTTACATCCATTTGTTCTACTTCAAAATCAAAAGCAAAAGAAACAGGTAAAATAAATCTAATTGAAGTTAACTTGGAAACAATAGAAAAAAATATCACCAAAGTCAATTCCCTCTACAAGGGAATAATCTTTTGCTACTAATCGAGCTTTGCATTTCTCCACTTTTCCTTTTGCAATCAACTTCTTCTTAAATATCCATTTTCTACCAATGGGATTTATTCCATTTGGAAACTCCACTAGATCCCAAGCCTCATTCTTTTCCAAGGCTTCCATTTCTTCAACCATGACATTTTCCTAGAGTTTTCCATCCTCTAAATCCACTGCCTCCCTAATAGTTCTAGGATCATCTTCAATAATAAACAAATAAAAATTTGAACAAAAATCAGGTGGAGTATACCTTTTTGGTTTCCTTCTTTCCCAAACTAATCTCCTCAATATTGGAGTATGAGGATATTCTTCTTTTAATTCTTGTTCTTCTGTAGAGTCTAATTCATTATACTTCAACTCAAACTCTATTTTCTCTGGTTCTTCCTTCCTTGGTAGGACTTCCTGTTTGACCACATCTTTCATTTATCTAAATACCACATCTCGACAATACACTACCTTCTCAGTTTCTAGGTTCCAAAGCTTATAACCTTTCATACCATCTTTATACCCAATAAAGGTACACTTTTCAACCTTTTTATCTAGCTTACTGCTATTTTCCTTTGGAATGTGAACATATGCATCACAGGAAAATACCCCAATATGTATTAGAGAGGGTTTCTTACCATTCCATACCTTATGTGGAGTATGGTCATCCAACATTGATGAGGGTGATTGATTGACCAGGTAACATGCAGTACCCACAACCTCTACCCAAAATTCATGTCCTAACCTGACACCACTAAGCATGCACCTTGCTTTTTCCATTAACGTCTTTTTCATCCTTTCTGGAAATCCATTCTGCTAAGGTGTATATGGATTAATATTCTACCTTGATATACTACACTTCTTACATAATTCTTCGAATTCATTTCTGTATAATTATTGACCATTATCCGTCCTCATCACCTTAATTATTTTCTTTGTTTGATTCTCCACAAGATCCTTAAACTATTTAAAGATGTCAAAGAATTCAAATTTCTTATTGAGGAAATAAATCCATGTATTCCTTGAGAATTAATCTATAAATGAGACATCATACACCTATTTTCCAAGTGATGGAATAAACACAGGTCCAAACACATCATTTTGCACAAACTGTAAAATTCCCTCTGCCCTCATTGCACTAGAGGGTAATCTTACTCGATTATGCTTCCCATATACACAATTTTCAAAGAAATCAAAATCCAGAGAGCATTTAGACATACCTTCAACCATACCTTTACCTTGTAGTACTCGAAGGTCCTTCTCTCCGATATGCCTCAGTATTTGATGCCACAACATAGTCTTTTCTCGAGAGACTATAGTAGTCTTTATTCTTCATCTCCAATATCAGGAACAACAGAACTATTGCACCCATTACTAATAGTGCTTCATTGCATCTTATACTAAGTTCCAAACTAAAATGACTTCAAAAACACCTTTTCCCCTCGAACCATCCTCCGAGTTTCTTTCTCAAACACTATTTTTACCCCTACATCATCCATTTTTCTTATAGAAATCAAATTTATGGCCAATACTGGGATGTTCAAAACACCAGGGATTGTTCTAATCCTTCCATCCATAAGAATCAACTTGAATTTTTCATGTCCTATGATTTTGGTTATTGAGTCATCACCTAGGAAAACATCACCTCCATCATACCTTCCATATTTTCAAAACCACTCCTTCTGAGGAGTCATATAAGAGGATGCACCTGAGTCAAACGACCATGCCTCATGATCTACACATGTGATTGAAGAAGCCAAGTACACATCACCTCCTTCATCTGCAAAGATTTTTGCTTCTGTAGAAGGAGCATCATCAAATCCCTTCTCTCTCTCAACACTTTTGGATCTACACTGCTTCATGTAGTGCCCTTGTTTTCCACATCTCTATCATACCTTTACATATTTTCTAGGTTATTTAGATTTTTCATTAGATTTAGATCTCCCACTTGATGACTTAGATCTATTTCTTTCATGGGAGCGTCCTCTTGAAGATAAGGCATCTATGCTTTGTCCTTCCATGTTCTTTTGCCTCATCTCTTCAAACAACAAGGATGAGACCACATCATTGAAACTTAATGTAGTCGTATTACTACCTATGTCCAAAACAAAATATCCCACAATTTTGGTAAAGAGCACAATAAACTAATACATTTATCTTCACCATAAATCTTAATATCAATAGATAATAGTTGACTTACCACATCAATGTTGAAGGAATTTAGATGCTCTGTCACCAAGTCTCTATCTTTCATCTTCAGGTTGTACATATTCTTTCGCAGGAACAATTTGTTTACCAGGTATTTTGACTAATACAAATCCCCTAACTTATCCCATAATGCCTTGGCGGTACCTTCCCCTGAAACATTCAATAATAATGAATCTGAGAGACACAACTAGATTGTGTTATTTTCCTTTCAATCCAACATTACCCAGTGAATTATATTAACGTTCTTGAAGGTGAAGTACCTAGATCCACAACGATCCACTGATATTTGTCCACCAATGAATCTTCCATATTGAGCTTCCAAAGCTAAAAAAAATTCCCATTAAATTTTTTTAACTCTATTTTTTGACTGCTCACCATTTCTTTTCACCCGAAGAATTGATACCGTAAAAATTCCACTATAACAAGGTTTATCACAGACCCGAAAGCAAATCCTTAGCCACAAAGGCATCCCCTTGAATCCAATAACAACTTTGATACCAAATTTAGATTTTAACCTTATACAATAAATTACTACAAATATATTCTTAATAAAAACAAAAAATATACAATGGCGTGCACACACACACACAAATATTTTACCCTGGAAACCCAAATTGGAAAAACCAACAACATGTTTAGAGTTGTACCTCTAATATTATATTAATCATATATATTCATTTCTTACAATATAATATATATAGGATCCCATGACATCCAAAACCCTTAATCCATTCACCCAGACTAGTCAACAAGCATAATTCCTTAATCAGAATTAGAAAGCCATCAACGAAAACCATGTACCGAAAAATTGCTAAAAACATACGTAAAAAATACCAAAAAATAATTCAGGGGCACTGCCCTTGAACCCTCTTGAAAAGGGGCTCTCACCCCTCTATGACCCCCACACACCTAGTGCAACATGGACACTCGGTCTAGCCATGCAAATAATTAACATATACCCAACACAACTACCATTGTTGGTTTTATGAATATAAATATAGGATGTAGAATGCTAATGCAAGATGGAAGTGTCTAGACTAATCTAATAAAACAAGAAAAACATGGAAGTAGTAGAAGTGAATGCAAAAAATAACCAAGAATAAGTTCATAGATTTAATATTGCATAAAATTTAAATCGCTAGTGGTAAGCTAAGGAGAGCCTACAATCAATATTGCAAGTGACAAACTGCATAACTATGTTTGCAAAATGAAAGCAATATAAATCAAGAACAAATAGCAAACATAAGAGGAGTCTAAATTTTTTTTTATCCATTCCCACAACCTTCTAGAGCACCATGAGCAATAAGAAAAGTCTATCTCACAACAACACTTGAAATCTCATGCAAAATTGGGTCAACAATGCCATCTCAATTAATAGGAAGAAATATTACAATGTCAAGCAAAAAGCTAATATTGTTTTGGCATTAAAGCCCTATTTGTGAAATAGGTTGGTGGATCTTGGCCTTCAAACTCTTTTTTTCCCTTTGAATTACCCTTCTAGACTCTTCAACTTCCTTTCCCAATCTACCCTTTTCCTTGAAAGGACTTTATTTGAATTTAATAGTACATTATCTTTGATTTCCCATGAGGATTTTATTTCCAAAATGTGTCATTTTTCTCCTATGACTTTTCACATAAATTTTGGAGACAAATATTCACAATCATAAATTTTTTTCTCAAAACATTGAAGATTTATAATAAAAGCTAATTTCCATATTGTTAACCAGTGATAAGCACAAATTTATTTAACATTGGATTTGTTGTTGTACATATAAACTCTCTATAGTGATTTCTATGCTTGAGTTCTATTATTCTCATCCTCTTCCTTTCTAGCTTGGAATTCTTGCAATCAATATGGTTTGGGCCCTATCTGCTACTCTCATTAGATTTATTCTTGTTAGTAATACTTCATCTTCTCCTACAATCATTATATTTATTATTTTTAGTAATGCTTCATCTTCTCGGCTTCTATATACAAAAATACATTAATCAAGCTTCATATGACAAAATATTCATTATGTCCTTTAGTGAAAATAACACTTTGACATGCATACATGCTTTACAAGATTGCAACATTACTATACCTAGTGATCATGAGTCCTAGATGTTATTACCAATCTTACACAAAAAAAAAATTATTGTATAGTTAATATATGGTAATCATCTCCAAGGTAATCAAATCACACATGGTAATGACATTAACTAAGTACAAGATGATTTGTGTTTAAGCACGATGAAGAATTGAAATACTTTGCAACAAGATTTATAAAATGAGACATCAAAATATGCCCAAAATCATGAATATGATTATTTCACCTGCAATCCAAAAGAATTTTGATCTTCTTTAAAAAGTGATTCAACCAATTCATTTTCACACATTCATACTCATGATCAATCCAATCCGAGATTAAATGAAATCCAACCCAAGTCTGGGGGCTCTATACTATGTGTTGAATATATGGGGAAGGACTAATAATATAAAGCATATTGAGCACATTGCCATTGTGGTATGGGATATGAAATGGATACAAATCATGTAGCTCCTCTACCCCAAGGCTATGCTCCTCTATTGATGGTATGAGACAATAGGTTATGTGTGGGTGATGAAACTATCATTTAATCCACCTTGAAAATAACATTGAATCAATGGTAGAAACAAATCAATCCACCTTGAAACTATCAATCCACCACAATCAATCCCTCTTGACACAATTGTGTTAAGGACTTCTCATACAATCAACAATTTAAAGGGTTTTGATTCGAAAAGTGAACCTGATAATAATATCGAGATAATATTGGACATGTATAATTTTTCTTGTGAAGGGATCAATCAATGGATCACGCCCAATTTGATGATCAAGTGGTTTTCAAACATAATGATCAAACTCTTGACATTTGTTTTATCAAGATGAAAAGCCAAATTGAGCGATTTTATGTAATCGTGTATCCTCCCTACTTTTTATATATGATCATTTGAACATTTTTTAGATCTAGAGGAATTAGTAACTGACCAGGATTACCTAGGCGAGGCCTATGTTCAAATCTAGATAGTTTCCACTATAACCCCTAGGCTAGTGCCAATAGTCTGCAAGTCAACACCTAGAAGGAAACTTATGATCATTTGAACCTTTAATAGAGACCCCTTTTTAAACTTATGGTAAATTTTTTAAGTGTGCCCCATAAATCCATGAGACCAAAATATTCAAAATAATAATAAGGAAAGAAGGTAAGAAATACTTTCTATAATTTGAATTAGCAAAGGAATTAAAGGAATGATGAATTCATTGAGTAAAACCATGAAAAAGAAGTTTAGATTAAAACCTCCTTTAATGACAAACAATTACTTAACCTCAACATAGGTTGGATCCCTTGATTTCTTGACTTCACTGTTGTGGTGGGAAATCCCCCTACGGACTAGCACTTAGGGTTATATTATGCATGCAGATAAGACCGAAATAATCCTACTTTCTACCATCGTCCCAGACCTAATCCCCATTTATTTTAAGCATATACATGGTTAAACGAACATACCTTGTTTCAGATGTTCAATGTCGATCCTTCTTCACACTTGATCACTTGCTAGTAGCTATCCTCCCAAGACTGAACTATGTATAAAACAAGCAACAAACTCTACATGCATTTATTATATAGATTAAAGGGTTAGAGATTCAAACATATATTCACTAAACTATGAAGAACTCATATAGTGGGATGGGAAAAACTTTTCTTTATTATTAACTTTAATGAATCAACTTACAATGTCGAGATCGACCACTGCTCCATGAACCTGATCGTGGGCTCCTCTTCAAATGTCCTCCAACTTCTTTGCTTTGTATCTCTCTTTGCACAAGGATGGCTAAAGGGTTGGGACAATGGAAATGTGCAATTGGGTAGAGTTTCTTTACTCTTATTCTCCTCTTCCAAATAGGACCCCTAACCCTTCTTTTATAGGCTAGAAGAAGCTAGGTATTTGTATGAACCCTCGGCCATGCATGGCTGAAAGATTCAGTTAACTCACCCAAAGCTGTGTGTTCCGTTGGAAACTTTCCTTTTTTCGTGCTTTTGTAGGTACACACGAGTTGTTTTAGGTCAGCTAGTGTGTACACGCGTGCAGTAATGGAGTAGGGCGTGTGGGCCCTTATAAAAGAGGTTTTTTAAAGAGTTGTTCAACAATGATTTGGAAAAGAAGGGATCTGAGATGGCCTGATGCCAGGTAAGCATGTGTGGTGAAAATTAGGGTTGTAACAGATGCCCCCTAACGTGTGAGGTCAGAAGAGCATCTGATGGCCGAAATACATTACCAATATTTACTGATGTGCCAAACAAGTGAGCCCAGGGACCAGGAACCGGGAGGCATCGTCTACAATATAACAAATGTCTCACGGAGGCAGGCATACACATTCTCAGGATAAAATAGAATCATGGCTACCAATCAAATACACTATAGATCCATGTCAAATAACTATATAAAGTGTAGACACGAATAATACACAACGAAGCTACATCTCGAAATCAAAAGATATACATATAGAGTATCTATCTTCTAGAAGCTGATATGGCCTGATGGCTGGAGATGAGGTCTTCAGAGCTCGAGCAACAACTTCAAAATCATCAAAACTCAAGGTAGGAGTGTAATATGAGTGTACGATGTCACTACCCAGAGGTCTTCGACGGCTCGTCGGTCATGGACTAGAAAATCTTGATGATTATACTGAAGGCTTCATCGATTTCAAACAAAGACTTGATTGAACGTTCAGGATGTCCAGGCATGAGGAAAAGAGATAAACTGCAGAGGGGCCGACTCAGGCTTGATAGAAACTTCCCTTGGAAAACAACACGACAAATGATGAGACTTAGGCAACATGACATTAATCATAAGTTTACGAAGTAGGAGACAACACAAACTCTCCATATGTTTGGAAGAATAACCAAACGGAGGAGGACACAACCCTATGTAGCGAGAAAAACTTCCTAAGGTCATATTACATCCCATAATTTGATGAAAAAATGGATCGATGTGCTTTATCCAAGGGAGACTCATTATGCTGCCAATAAAGAAAATACTTTTCCCTTCCTGTTTTTGGGGTATATTTGATTTTTTTATCCTTTTTAATGATTTTGGAAAAAAGAATAAAGGAATGCTACGTTACAATGGAGGAATGAGTACTACAAACATATGAGTTCAAGGAGAAAGGACAATACTGATGTTCAGAATAACGATACTCAGGAAAAATCCTCCGGGGGCCAAGGGTGTTAAGACGCAGAAGCAAAGTGCTACAAGGTTGGCGTATAAGGTATGAAAACACATTTAACAAAACACACAATGGTAACGTCCTTCAATGTAATTTTAATGAGCCCAGAGAAGGTAAGCTCGGTGGTTTTTCATATTTAGAGAGTCTGAAAAAACATAAAAGGAGACTCCATTAGGGTACCTTTTTCGAAGATAGTCTAGTCGGTTCGAAAAAGGGGTAAACTAGCACTGACAAGACGTCTATTCAAAACCATTTTAATGAGTGTGATAAGGACAAGATGAATCGACCATTTTTTCATTTTTAAGGAGTCTGAAAAAAGCTTAACTATGGACTTCGTTAGGAATGTTCTTCTGGACCAGTTTAATGAGTGTGAAAGAATAAGGTCACTTGACGATCTTTTCAATTTTAGGGAGTCTGAAAAGAGCTTAACTATGGACTCCGTGGGGGTTCCTTTTTCATAAATTTAGTCCCTCAAGCCCAAAAAAGGGTTAAAATGATACCTGAGAGTACTCTTCTAAAGAACTAAAGTTCCATAGAGTATACCTTCGTTCGTATAGTTGACCGTCTGGACCGAAAAAGGGGTAAAGTACCGCTGGACAGACGTGACTTCAAATTTCAGTTTAATGAGCATGAAAGGCCACAAGATCACTCAACAATCTTTTCATGTTTAGAGGGTCTGAAAATGGCTTAAAAGAAGACCCATTATATCTTTTGGGAGTCCTGAGGGTGAGGTCAAGAGCGAAAAGGAATCATGCAAATGAGGCTCAAACTCGTAATCGGGAAAAACTACAAGGACTCCTGATAATATAGTGATTAGAGACAACATGGATACCATAATGCAACCATGATCTACCTAGGGAATCCATGTTCCGGTAATCTCTACCACCAAGTTGCAACACTTCTAAAGTAGCTATGATGGTTCTATGTCACAACCTGATGGGATCAATCCTATGGAAAAGGAAAAAGACAACGAGATACAAAAGTCAGGGTAGAAACCTAACCTACATGCTCAAGTTGATCCTCAAAAATATTGTTTCATGGACCGTCGAAAATACCCAAAACTCCAAAAAACTATCCCGATACCCAATCATATCCCTCCCATGCAACTCTTGAATCACTCTAAATGGTTTTTGGTTTAAAGAAAATGATAAGGGAGGCCAAAAAAGTGACAAAAAGAGGCCAAAAAGTCTATAAACAGAAGCTAGCAGCTCATTATCACCATTGCTGATTTGGAAATTGACTCTAGAGCCAAAAAACCCCCTTTGTAAAAAACGGTGATTTCGAGAGCTACAGTGGACAAAGCGAACTTTTGTCTGGACCAAGTAAGTACAAACTCTCTAATCTTGCATTTTAAGTCTTTATTTTTGCATTGGGTTTCATTTTTTAGGGGGGCGTTGACCTTTAAAAGGTTGTCCCTAGGTCCACGTGGGCTGTCTCAGGATAGGCCACGTGTACATTCAGGTAGAGTAAACTTTGCATGTGTGTACACATGACTGTCACTATTACAGCCCGCATGGACCCCCTTATTGAATGAAAAAGGCTTAAAAATCAAGGGTTAACTCTCCTGAACCTTGGTGTTTTGCAGGATGTATGTCCACTAGAGAGAAAGAGAGCATGAAGAGGTTAGTGAGTTGGTTGGGGAAGACCCCAATGCTGTGGCTGCCTTGATGCAGTGTGGGTTACTCAATTTTTTCCTATGTCCTTTTATGCGGGCACAACCTAGGCTAATGAATGCCTTGGTTGACTACTGACATCCAAATGCAGAGGCATTCATGTTAGAAGGGAAATCACTAGTGCCACGACCGAGGACATTTATTTTTTGACTGGCCTCTCCCAGAGGGTGGAACCAGCCAACTTCGAGACTTTTTCGTCGGGGCCACATAACATAGTGGAATTGATAGGTATACACTGTGTGGATGATACAAACCACTCGAGCTCACACATTCCCATAAGAAAGATCACTGACTTATCACTACAGGCGATAGTGTTTCTTATTGGGCGAATCACTGGTTCTGCAACTCTACATTAGGCATCTCGTGCATAGATGAACTGTTCAGTGAAGTGCTTAAATGCACAATTTTTTTATTAGAGTACCACATTGCTTGAGTGTATGAAGAGGTAGTTGACAGATTGTTGTTTGTGGACACAGAGGAACTTTGGGTTTGGGACCATTCTGTGCTCGTTCTTTTTTGAGAAAGTTTCGAGTTTTAGTCCTCCAGTAGTGGTACGAGGACATCAGGCCTCTCTTCCTGCTATGTGTAGATGGGAAGTATTACTGCCACGACAGGGTGACAGAAGGACCAATGCGTCCTTCGACGATGACTTCTTCACATGGTTGTCGTGATAGATCCCAGTTATAGAGGATTACCCCTATGCCGGGATTGATTTCTCTAGAGACCCTGAGATACCAGTACCTCCTAGTGAGGAGCGAGGGGAGATGGGTAAGTCTCCACCTTTGTAGTTTTTTTTTTGTTAAACACATGTAATTTTTATGTTGTTTTTGTTATATATATCATTTTTTTGTTATACTAGATGTAACACCCTGTTTCCCCCAGATTGTAAATATAATTGAACTGGCTAAGGACTATGGCAAAACTGATAAGTATGAATATGTGCTGTAAATGGACCTGCAGGAAGAGGTCAATGAATGTAAATGATAGTTTGAATTTATTGCAGAGCTGTTGAGAGGGGATGTGTGGAAAAGAGACCACGATGGTGGTGGAGGGAACCTTGAAAAAGGGGCGTTAACTTCCACTGAGAATTTAATACCGTATTTGGACTCCACTGGCCCGGAGAACCAAAAGCGGCTCGCTGGCCCTGAAAATTAATGGCTCGCAGACTGGTAGGCAGATGTCTTGATGAGGGATGGGATGGTGAACCGCCCATCCGTAGGGACGTCAGGCCTAATCAGTGCGAGGAAAATCGTGCCACATGCAACCTCGCGAGAGGATAAGGCGTATGGCTGAAACGATTGAAAGGGGGGCAGACGCGAGGGGAACTCTGGCAATTTTACGCAGAGTGAGTGATCGCAGAGAGGGAGGATTGCAACCTTCGCTCCTGGACACTGGCAGACAGAGAGACGCAGGTCTCAGGAAATCATGGTCTCAGCTCGGGGGTGGCTA
>ML789237.1:206983-231054 GCA_009831015.1 Picea engelmannii | reverse complement strand
TTATAAGTTTTTCTTGATTTACCGACGTTTTTTGGCACAATGGAATGAAATATGCCTTATTTTGTTTTATTGTGGTGGAAGTTAGATTTCCCATAGGAAAAATTCTCATAACCAAGAGGTTCAATCTATGTATAGCCTTTACTTATTGGCATGATTTTTGTCATTTTTTTAAAAATTCAATGTATATGTGGATGTGGATATAAGTTGAAATCTATTTTTTCTACTTTTAAAAAACTTAAAACAAAAGTTACATAGATCATTTCATATTACTTAGAATGAATCAAAATCTAAAAAATGCAATGGAAGGTTAGGCATTCTTACTTGGACTAGGGACAATGGAGAGGGAATCTAAAACAATGCCAAATGTTAGATTCCATAGTTTCATGTCAAATTCTTGTTTTCCCAAAAAGAAAGGTCCATAATTTAGGATCTAATCTTTGTCATGTGTTAGGTCAACTTCCACTATGAAGAATGGTTTTCCACATGGATAAATAGAGGTTTCATAATTTATTTCAATGATTTCCAAATTTTGGAGATCCATTTATGTAGACTTATGAGCTTTGTCCCAAATCCATTAAACTTGTGTATTAGTGCATTCTCTTGGAATAAAATTGATTGATTTACTGCGTCTTCAAAAACTATTATAGAAAAAGATAGTCCTTCATTTACCAGACATACTTTGGGAAGTTGAGGAATGTTTTTTATGAGGATCCCCTTTAACACCACATCCTTTCACCAGACATACTTTGTGAAGTTGAGAGATGTTCTTCATGAGAATCCCCTTTAACACCACATCCTTCCTTGAAGGATGACCTTAAATCCACTACTAATGAGATTGGATTATTAGAGGGGATCGACCATTCTAAATATAGAGGTGATTCCTACTTTTCATATGAATTGGATGGACCATATAAATAAAAGAAAAACAAGAGGAAAATGGGACTTTTCCCTCATGCTTCACCAGATAAGCATGGTAATGGGCCAAGGAGGATTTTAATCGAGGATGGGGGTTTAGGAAATCCATGGAAACGACTATTGAAGAGACTAGTGCTGAGTGTCCACAACGAGGGATGGACTAAAAGACTCAACTAAAGATCTAAAATATTAATGATAATTTTAGTATAAACATTCCTTAGTTAGAGGCCTAAGGGACCATGACGACCACAATGCAAATAAGGTGAAATCCTAGCTACCTCTATGTTGTGTATCTTTTTATCCCATTGATGATAATATTATTAGTTATATTAAGTAGGACATAGCACTAGAAGAACTTTAAATCTTCAAATGAGTAAATTATTGAGGTTGCACATAGATCGATTATTTTCCATGTGCTAAAAGCATCATAATTCCACATACACTTAAAAGGAAATTTTCAAATTATTTCTATACTTCCACTAAATTATAGCTAGAACATTTTGTTCAAATTTAATTTCAATAATATAACTATATAAATTACCTTTGCATTTATTAAAAGAAGAATTTTTTCTTATTTTATGATTGTGTACTCATAATTTTTCATCATTTTGGTGTAATTAAAATTTCTAAATTTCTTTTCTAAGTATGTAGTAATGATCTCTTTTAAATTTTGAGGATATTGAAATGGTCGAAATGATCTAGCTATATATATATATATATATAAATTAATTAATTATTGATATTTTTTTAAATTCTGTTTTATTTGGTATTTTAATTAATAAGCACAAATGCTATATATTACATTTGGTAATTCTATTTTATTTATATTTTAAACATTATATTGGATTAATTTAGACAACATATCACATAATCATTAGACACAAATGTTACACATATCTCTCATATTTGATTGTATAATGTATTTTATTTTTTTATGTACAATAAAAATTAGCTAGTAATATTATATTTCGTATAATGGAAAAGAGAAATACAATCCCATAATTTTTTTTATGACCTATTTATAATGGCAGCAAGTGAGATTTGAACCTAGGCCTTGCATTAGTAATCCTAGTTAGTTATCGCTTCCCATACATTTAAAAAAAAAAAAAATAGATCAGTTACATCACATACATTTTGTCTTAATGGGTTATCATTTTTTCAAGTTGAAGGTTATGAAGGATAGGATTTATGTTTCTCTTAATGAAAAAAATAATATTAATACATGCAAATTAAGTAAAAATGTCCATAGTGGCTTGTGGGGTTCATGAAAATGGGGTGATGTTGAATCCCCTGGCAAGGTTCAAGTCTCATCTTTTGTGTCCTTAAATACGAAATCAGACCAAACTCACATAAAATAGAAATAGCGAAACATAAATAATTATCTTGAATATTATGTTATGTGTCTAAGAATTAATTATATGAAATTGGTAATTCTACAAAAATGACCCTATTACAAATATATTACCTATGCTGTCATTAGGTATAAACATCATTCCTTTCCCATCAAAAAAATATTTTTTCTTCAAAGTTTTAAAATATTAAAATGGGGTACACTTTATAATGTAAGTGACATACATTTTGCACCTTAAGTCACTTTATAACTTAAGAAACATAGATTTTGAACCTTAATTCACTTTATAGCTTAAGTGGCATACACTATTCACACACTTATTGCCAAAAAAGATAACTTAGCCAAGTAAGGTAAAGAAAAACTATATAAAGTATAGAAAGATAAAGGGACTTTTCTTCATTATAGATTTTTGAGCTACTAGACATTTAGGGTTTACATCCTTCCCTATGCACAAACAACCATCCATTTCCATAGTTGCACAATAATCTAGAAATTTCCTTGTCCATGCCTAGAACCTCGTGTAAGGTCATCAAGGGTTTTTCTACCATGCACCACAATTGTGCCATGCCACCCACTAGATCTTTCTTTTCACTAAAATTGGGATGTGACTTTGTGCTCCCTAGGCTAGAAACATCGACACTATTGTGCCCACTTACATAAACATTCATATAACATCATAAATGACATCAATACCACCATCATCTATAGCCTCCAACATCCCTTTCATACAATACTTTCCTATTGCTAGATTAGGATTTTTAATGTTTGCCTCTTCTCAAATGACTCCCTCATCCATGATCCCATGGGGAATCTCTTCCCATTCATCCTTCTCTTCAATATGAATCACATCCCAGTAGATCATGGATACCTCACTATTTCTCTCCATATCTTCATCCCAAACCACCAATGTCATTTCAACATTCGTAAAAACCTCCTAACCATCAGAGGAGGTTTTTAGGTTTATGCAATCCATGGTTATTTTTACTTCCAACCATAGTCACAATATATCTAGGATTTTGTTCATAAAGATTTTTTTTTTTTTTTTGTAAGTAAGTATTTTATATATAAAAAACCTTCTTGGAGCCAAAAACAAGAGTACAAAAACTGAGCCAACCGGTTGTAATTACTGAACTTCTCCAGAAGGAGAAACCAGTTCAAGCAACCGGACAATTCGAGTATCAGAGTTTCTATCAGTCCTAGAAAAAACAGACAATTTAACTACCATGAAGGTCACTAGAGAAGAAGTAGGGAACAAGTTTTGTGTAATCTGGCACATACTCTGGCAAGAGGCCTAGCCAGGGCTCCTCGATGACAGGTGTCCCACTGGTCGTCCACTGCATGTCCATGGCTTCAGTGCCCTTGTCCTCGTGAGCTGCCATCCTGACACTTGCTGTCGATGTGTGCACCTGTAGACTGGTGCCTATCACCTCCGCAACTACCAATTGAAATGCACCTTTGACAATTTCTTCTTTGCTTGCCGGGGTCTGCTCCTGCTCGAGAGTGTCCATGAGAGCTGGCTCGAATGCCTTCCCGTCAGACTGCTGGCTCCCCTCTGCAGCGTCCTACTGATGACTGCTCGCGTGATCACTTGCAGTGAGAGGTGCGTCGCTGGAATCCTCAGGGGAGGCTTCAGGGTGATTTGCAAGAAGCTGAAGAAGGACTGACAGCCTCCCTTCCATCTATTGAACACGGAACTGAAGGTCGTCCACTCCTTCCCGGAGTTCAAAGACTAAATCATGCAGAACGGTGAAGCTTTCGCGCGGCAAATTGGAGGAGGGTGTCTTCATTTTGCTGCGGGGTCGACCATGGTCGGTCCTTCCGTAGGGCGAATTCGCTGAGGTCCCACCCGGCGCAGGGGGAGGAGAGGAATGCTTGAAGGAGGAAGATCCAAGCCAAGAGGGATGTTTCCATGAAGAGTTCAAGGTGGTGTCAATGATGGCCAGGCAGTCAGAGGCATGGGGAGATGAACTAGAGGGCGAAGAGGACGTGCGGGGCCTCCGAGGATGCCAGGGAGAGCCCCTGTGAGGTCGCATTCTCTGTCGTGGCATGGTGAGGCCCGACGTCTGCAGGAAGTCTGCAGAGCCAAGGTTGAGGGTGGGGAGCGGCCGAAGGACCATGAACAAAACCACATAACCAGATTCAAACGACCGAGCGATAACACAAATGAAATGCGTCATTTCACTCTGCATTAAGGTGGTCGAGGGAGCTCGGTTTAATGCCCCTCCCATCGACGTTTAATTCGAATTAATGCCCGGGGGTGATGGCTGCAGTGGGCACGAGCCAAGCACATGGCTCCGTGCTCCGCTGGCCTCCCCTTACCGCTTCTACGCACCAGGTGTCGGGCTCTATCAACCCATCCGGGTGCATTCATAAAGAATTTGAACCACTCTTGAAATGAACACTCTTTTATAATGTACTTCTAGTTTTGTTTTCTAAATGATTTGGTCTTGGTAAGAAGAGGTATCACTTTTTTCACTTCAACTTTCCATGTATGTGGTTAATCATGGATACTAACACTCTTGGTGTGTAAAGATATGAGTATTCTACACTCATTTGGCTTTGATATTGACATTATTCCATCATAAGTTTCTTTATCCTTGATTCAAATGTATTTAAAAGGGATATACATGGAGAAAAATATTGAGGAATTTTTTAGTGAATATCTTATGGATATGTTTTCCTATGGGTTATCTCAATCTGTTTGAACAAATAACTTCAATGAAAAGATCACTAAGAAGTCATGGTTCAAGTCCAATAGAATCCCTCTAAGTTAGTAGTACATGTTGTACACCAATGGAATTTACCCTATATGCCATATCACAAAATTCAAGGAAATCCTTGAAGAGTTTTCTCAACAACATTTTCAATGGATAAAATATGAAATATACTTAGATTTCACTAGCCTAGAGTCAATTTATCCTAAACTATATCATTTTTATTTTACTAATATTAATTTTTTGAGAATGATTCTATCATCACTCTGAACTATATTAGGAGTCAAATATGTCATAGTTATCGCTATCATCTTCGATAGTGTGGATTTATTCTCAACAACTAAGGATATAAACTAACCATAATATACCTTGTGAACAATTTATGTGTAAGATATTGTGGTCGATATTAATTACTATTTAGAGACTCTCACACTACAATATCCCATATTCGTTGAACTATATTAGGAGTCAAATATGTCATAGTTATTGCTATCATCTTCGATAGTGTGGATTTATTCTCAACAACTAAGGATATAAACTAACCATAATATACCTTGTGAACAATTTATGTGTAAGATATTGTGGTCGATGTTAATTACTATTTAGAGACTCTCACACTACAATATCCCATATTCGTTATGAAGATCAAATGAGAGTCCCCATTTTTATTAGAGATATTATTTTCTTTCTATCAAAGAGATTGTCTTATCAACTTATTATTCATATAAATTGAAAGATACAAAGATCCTATCAATTTTATCTTATCCAATGTTTAGAACACAATCTCTAGGATCTACTCATAGTAAGAAATGTTTATGACATATTAATCACTTTTTCTCTATCTCGAACTTTAAGATATATGCTCTCGCCTTATTTCTTCATTGACGTTTTTTCCAATTTATTATTATTATTTTTTTTTACTTTTTTCGATCTTCTTTCTTTGTTTCCTTTCTAAACCAAAGACTCGGCATACTTACTAAATCCTTTTTTTGGATTTGGTTTAGTTTCTCATTTTCTATGTTTTTATGTTATATTTGTAAGCGGGTCAACCAAATCTCTTCACATTAATATTAATTTGAATTATCTTATGTCTTTTTGTGTGGGGTAGTTTCTAAATGTTCTACAAGAAATATTAACATAAATAGATTGTGAAATATTAATATTAATATTTTGGAAATTTACATATATATATATATATTTGAGCTAATTCATTAATAATACAGGAAAAGTATGATCAAGAGAAACCATAAAGTTTAAGTTTGCCTGTACTGGGAAACTAGGCAGTTAAAAGCTAGGCAAAAAAGAGGTTTGTCCATGGAGGGAAATCAGGCGTTCAAAACCATTTTATGTCTTGGAAGAGTGTAATTCAGCATAAAAAAAACTATAATTGAGTCAAACATAGGAAACTTGAAAAAAGACGAGAGCGAGAGAATTAAGGAGGAAGTCCGCCAAGGGGAATTTCTTCAATCATTGGAAAACTGACAAATTCATTGTCACCATCACTGGAGGAGATGGTGGAGCTGGAGTTTGCCTCCCTAACTGGCAATCATGTGCACTTGAGGAAGGAATACGAGGAAGGCAAGTTTCTTCTATGGACTTTCCGCATGGGGGGAGAAATATAGGTGTCGCTCGTTTGAGCTACCATTGTGACCAATTGAGGTTTTGTTGTCTACTTGCAGGTTATGTCCGAAGGTGTCATTTGCTTTCAGGTGATGTCCAAGGGTGCCAGGTTGTCATGGTGGCCATCCAAAGGCAACACATGGGAACCAAGATACTAAGGTGAGTCGGAGGGACTCATAATGAAGACATCAAGAATACTTAGGAGGATGCGATCCAAAAAATTCTTTATCATCCAATAGTTTTTATGATGCCTCTGTGTGAGTCTGGTTTTTGGATGGGAGTTGGTCATCTATTCCTCCGAGTCGTCCAACAATTTCCTGATGGAGTGCGGGACAAAATTCCCATAACCTTCTTGACTGACGATGAATGACTGAGAGTGTGAACCTGTCGCTTGAACTCCTCGTCCCCCTCTTCCTAGACGGGGAGTTGCATGCATTTGTCTAGGAATAGTGGGAGTCTGATCGGCATTATGTGTGTGTTCATGCAAGGCTGGAGCGAGGACATGAGAATACTGGAAGGGAGAAGTAACAAAAGGTTTTCAGGAGAGCTCTGAGTGCGAGAGTAAATGTCTTCAAGCAGGAGCAGGAGCAGGAGCCAAAGGATGACCATTATGAGCGAGTAGAGGAGGGTTCTAGAGGTTGTAAGGGAGGAGTTATGGGAATTCAATTTCCACATCAAGTGCAAGTCCATTCTTTATGCCATAGTATCGTGACTTAACTGAAACCAGAGAGGAGAGGCCCATGTAATTAAATCCCAGAGCCTCGAGTTGAGCCCAGGATTAAATTTCATGGAGGGTGGAGGGGGTGAGAGCTAGGTGGTCCTCGAGGTGTGTGTTAGAAGTGACATTGGTGGAGTCCAGGTGGACCTCACTATCATCTGCATCAGGGGTGGGAGATTCTCTTAGAGCAAGTCTGATATAGTCTTAATTGAGAGAGTGGAGTGGAAGATCTTCGAAAGCCCAGTTTTGGAGAACCTAATTTTCCGTGATGCTCACATTCATGATCTTGTCAGAAAGGGAGTTGGATTTTCATTTGATGTGTTGGAAAGTGATGGATTCCATGTAACACCCCCATCGTTATGACTGCAAGTGAAGCAGAAAGTGCAGAAATGTTTTTTTTTTTTTTTTACAGGATGACAACAACGATTACAGCTAAACAACACATCTGACGACAAGCACCACACCCGCCGAACAAGCGATAGAGAACCATAACTCCAGGCACTGACACAAGAGAAAATGGGTAGAACATGCATAAAACAATAAGGGGAAATGACTACCCTCCCGAAGAAAACATGACCACGCCTACAAGCTAAGGGACAATATCCCCAACTCGACACAACGACCTCAACAACCAGTACTAGAACCTCTATGGTGCGCAAACAAACGCATGAAGTCATTAAAACCCAAACGCTAATAACTACAACGAGAAACTCCCATAATGGGTATTGCAACCCCGACCAAGTTATCCTTCACCTCTATCCCTTAGGGTGAACTATGATCCCCTCATCAGGAATCCTGTTGTCGCAAGGTGATAGGCGCGACAAAACCATGGCACAACAACATAACTTGACTCTCAAGTCCCACTAAAATCAACGCACTAGAAGATCAAGGACGATATGAACACATGACGACTAACCCTAGCACCCAACGACAAGTCAACAAAACTAATAAGAAGTTCAATTAACACAATAAATTCCTTGCACAACAAAATCAAACTGCACACCTTGAATAAAATTATTAAGGTACAAAACTTTTAAAATAAAAAAATAGCAGTAAAGGATAGTGGCGATATCATTGATATAGGTTAAGCAAGATAACGATTAATACGACAATTTACAAAGTTTAATAAATACATATAATGGTTAACATATGAACAATGAAATTAGCACTAAAATATAATGGTGTATTAGCGACATTAATATTTAACCCAAAAAGTTAACAAAGGATAATGGTGAATATATAAGGGACATCGTGGATGTCTTATCTGTATAACTTAGGTATTAATATATTTTGATGGTTGATGCAAAAAAAATAATAGTTTTAATACACCTGTACAATATCCTTAAAAGGATTAAAGGTAAGAGAGAACAACTAGTTTACCAAAAATATTATTGTCAACTATAAGAATTTAGATCGCTGTGTAATTTCCAAAAATGAAGAAAAATAAAAACCCTGTCAAATACACATTTAATAACTTGCTGTCAGATGATAATATAATAATACTCAGTTATAAAAGAGTGATTTCATTGAATGGTATAACCCACTATCCAATGCAGGTAATGCTTCCTTTCCAGAATGTTGTCAATATCAACACAAACAAGCGGTCTACTACCATTGTCGTTGATTAAATCATCCAAATGCAGGTACATTTAATGTGTGGTGGAAATCTGTTAATATTGTTGGAAGTAATTATTATATGGATTCTTGTGAGCTACTTCCATCTGTTAAGTATGAGACTGGTGGCATAAATGTGATATCTCTGCAATATCCCTGTGTACATTAATTTCTACTACTCACCGCTATCACTAAAATGGCTGCATAGATTGCAGACTCGTAAGTATTATAAGCTACATAATATGTCATATATATATGTTATGTATTAACGCTATATTAAAATGCTTATGTAATGAACGCTATCCTTGGTTATGTACACGCAGAGTGAACAAAAGGTTAATGTTGTCATGTAAGACAAAGGTGAATCGCCCAACCAATAACGTGGGTGTGGTTGTTGGGTAACTCATTAAATCTCCTTATTATTGCCATGCAAATTATTAAATCGCAAATGAAACCATGCAGATGTGGTTTTAAGGTAAAAATCTAGTAAAGCAAAGTAATGAGGAGGTGGATATAATTTAGAATTTATGTCTATGCTATTACTATCCATGAATCGTTGTTTAACTCAACGCAGCCACACAACCATAAAATTCGCTGCAAAATTTAAGATCACTGTATATAATTTCTGTCTAAGGAGGTCGCTGAGTTAAGTAAAAAATATTGTTGGCTAAAAAAAAATGGGATCACTGGTAAAAGAAAGGGGGAATTTGCAGTCAGATGTCAATGGAGATTGTTGTGGTTATCATAAAAATTTATTGTAACTATAAGAAACCAATGACAAAATGCATCCCACACATATATACAACAATTGCAGTCACACTCAAAAGTATTAAATTCATTGTCTAATATTGTATATTAAAGGTTAATTTTGTTGGGTAAACTTGCCCTCAAGATCGGTTGATTCATAGAGGGAAAATGCAGTGATCATCACAGTAGAGAATTGTTGTCAAGTTTCATAAATCGTTGGATCTTAATATGAGGATGGTGCTGAGTTTTAGAAAAATAAAATCGTAGTCAAGCAGAGGGAAAATCGCTCTCAAGGAAGTGATAATCGCAGTCTGAAGAATGTAAAAACAAAAGGGTAAATTCTCCTATGTTAGTTCTCCCATGAATTACATTAAATTGCAGAGAAAAATTAAATCGGAGGACAAAATAATTTTAAACGCAGAGCGAAGGAAAGTGTTGAATCGTAAGGGATGTTTTCCATCAAATCTAATAAAACACAGAGAATATTTTTCGAGGTTTAGTGTATCAAAAACTAAGAGTAAAATTCCATTACAAGTGATAGATCGCAGAGAAAACTATGGATTTAAGAAGTAGAGCTATTCGCCTTCGAACTGTAAATAATTGCAGAGGAAAAATTTACATTCAAGGTATTAAATTGCAGAGAGAAAATTCGCTAGATTGTAAGAAGTAAAATTTCAGAGTAAAAAATAAGTAATTCGTTCATCAAGACGTAGGTAAAATGCATAGTTAAAAATTTGGGGATAGGAATGATAACAATGGCATAATTACTCAATACAAGAATGCACAAATACCATCAATCAACCAAGAACAATCAACAGTGGTAGACGAATGACAAATATCCTTTGCTCATCATCCATGGACAAAAACGCAGGGCATTATAATTTATAGGTCGCTATGCATTGAAGTGACGATCGTCGATTTGGCTCCTGGCCAACTACTCAAGTGTGGAATGACAAACTAGGGACGAGGATGAAGTAAAAAGAACAACTATTCACAATAATCAACAAAACCAAAAGGGTAGTCACAACATTCAGGGATTGAATTCCAAGGGAATCAAGTCAAGCAATGAGCTTAAGGCTAGTATGGGGAAATTTAAGTTCTCAGTTGAAATGCTAAGTCAACATTTTCTTTACCCAAGTAAAAGTATAGAAACAAAAGCGTGAGATATAATAATAATCTACCATGGAGAATAAAAGTAAGCATATTGTAGCCCAAGTTGTCCACTCTAAGTCGTTGTCCCACATGCTCTATGTAGCTCCCGCTTGTCGACCGCTGAGACTTCACCAGTACCTCCCAGACAACGCTAGGGGTAATCTTCTTCCCCCTTAGCCCCCTGAGCCGTAAAGGGGCCACGCACATTAAACCAGAGAACAATTAGCTCCCATCTCGCCTCACAAGGTCGAGATACCACTCCTCACTGAGCTAGATATCCCAACTCCCACAAGCTAAGTCAGTCAAGTCTAAAATTCTGCAACGTAACGTTACACATAACAGAAGAGATCCATCCTCCTCCTTCTCCCTCCTTTATATAAAGTTTCTAAGTCATTTCTTTCCCAAATTCCCATTTAATTTAATTCCCAATATTTGATTCAGAAAAATCCTCCTCGTACATGTGTCACCCATCCTTTTCATTGCATCAGAAATTAACTTCATTAATTAATTAATTACTCCTATTTCCCTCACCCACCTAAAAGCATTCCTAGAATTGCTCCTAGGTTTTCCCATATTCCCTCACACAATTTAATGACTTACCCCCTTACTAAATTACTAGTTGAGTTCAATTTAGAAAGTTCTTAAAGGCAAGATTCCTTACCAAGTTAGTCATTCTGCTTTTTCCTTATGTTTCGCTTTTCTCTTTATGTTTCCCCCTTTTTCCCTTAGTTTCCTAAATCTTTTAAATTTCCCTCTTTCCCTTTTTATCTAAAACTCAGATTAGTAAGTGTAGACTTTATGATTTTCCCCCCTTTTTCATTTTAGTAAAATTTTTAATTAGCACATGGGACAAACAATTATTTCCCTTTTAAAATTTTAAATCCCTCCATAATTTGATTTTAATAATTTAATTGAGTTTCTTACCCCCTTTTTGTCATATGTTTAATGATGATTATTAGTATAATAATTTATTTATTTTTATTTTATTTTATTTTCTTTCAACAAGTATCACTTAGACCTAGATTTTATTTTCCTAGGCTGGGCGAAATTTTATTAGGGAAAATGTTTTTTAATCTTTCTTATCACATTATTCGTTCTAAGGCCATATAGGTTTATTCACTTATTAATTAACAACATGACATGCCCTCCAGGACACACTAATTTCTCTAAGGGTGCCACTCACCTCATTTTGTTTCCCTTGCACGGCGTGCCCTTCAGGACGCACTATGTGCTCCAAGGGTGCCACTCGCCTCTTTCCATTTTTCTTGCGCAACGTTCCCTTTAGGACACAGTACATGATCCAAGGGTTACACTCACCTCTTGAATGAATTGGTAGACACAAAAACCCCCTGGAGTCAATACTCCGTCAGGTGATCCTGTGAGAGACTAAGGGCATCTAAGGAATAAGGCCCTTGCCTTATTTCGTACCACTTAGAATCATCGTGAGAGACTATCATAGTCGGATCTCACGACATCGTGGGTCTTCTCGAATTAGGTAATTGTTAACCTACAGTTTGAGCCACGGTGGGAGTGATAGTATGTTGTGGAAGGGATGTTGTCCACACCTCTCCCTCAACGTCTACCCCTCTACTCCACATGTGAGTCTGGTTGGCAAGCTATCATCAGCCTGCATCATCAATGAATCATGTCAGAAATAATATCCATAATCATATGTTCTAATCAGATGCAAAAATGTCATATATACAACAATCAAACCCCAATGTGTATCATAGTATCATAAGTCTATCCATCAAACAAAAATGGAAACTGCTAGCACATATCATATGGGTCCTCCCAGGTCGTCGAGTGCAGACTATATTTGTCCCACTAAACCTTGACCTGATCTACTGTTCGACGCCATAGTTGTCGAATGCAATGGTCTAGGATGTGGATCGACTCAGCCGTGAGAGCCCCCTCATATGATACTTGTAAGGAACTCATGTCAATAACATGTGTAGGATCACTAATATAATGTCTCAAAATAGATACGTGAAAAACATCATGCATACACCTCAAAGAATCAGGCAAGGCTAGTTGATGGGCCACGGGCCCCTTCCTCTCCAAAATATCGAAAGGTCCCATGAACCTAGGACATATTTTATCTCCCTTTCCAAAATTGATCGAACTCTTATGCGGTTTTACCCGCAATAAGACTCGATCTCCGACTTCGTAACTATGGTAGAAACTGTGCGCATCGGCATAACTCTTCTGTCGATCATGTGCTTCTTTGATCCTTTGTCTTATTGTTTACATTTTCTCTTCCATTTCTTGGATTGCTTATGGTCCCACTAGGACCCTATCCTCAAGCCGATCCCAACTCAAAGGTGTCTAAGATGGTCACCTGTAAATAAAATTGAAAGGTGCCATATTAATGGTGCTTTGGTAAATGTTGTTATAAGCGAATTATACCAATGGAAACAATTATTCCCAATGCTTTTGTTGTTCCATCAAGTACATGCGCAACATGTCCTCCAAGGTCTGGTTCATTCGTTCAGTCTACCCATCAGTCTCTAGGTGATACTCAATACTAAAGTTAAGTTGGGTTCCCAAGGCCTCTTGGAAACTAGTCCAAAATCGTCCAGTAAACACTGATCCTCGATCAGATATAATCCTCTTAGGCACGCCATGTAGCCTCAAAATATCACCGATGAAAACTCTAGCTATGTCAAGTTCCTGATACATCGTATGCATAGGAATAAAATGATCACTCTTCCTCAGAGTGTCAACTACCACTAAAATCGAGTCGTGTCTCCTTTCCATCAGTGGAAATCCAACAATGAAATCCATTGAAATAACTTCCCATTTTGATTCTGGAATAGCGTGTGGATGTAGTAATCTTGCTGGATGTCTATGTTCATCCTTTACTTGCTGAAATTCTAGACATCTGGCCACATAGTTGAGTATGTCCGCCTTCATTCCCTTCCAGAAGAATAAGGGTTTAAGGTCTGCCCTCATCTTCGTGACTCCTGGGTGGGTCATGTACACTACTTTGTGAGCCTCATTTAGGATAAAATTCCTCAACTCGTTGTTCGGTGGTATGTAAATCTGATTTTTAAACCTCAATAATCCATCGTCATCAAATGTAAATCCTTCAAATATTGGTACCATCATTTTTTTTTGTCCAATAAAATCCTCGACCTCCTTGTACCAGTCATCGTTGCATTCTAAAGATAAAATATTTTCACATAGATTTATCTAAAGGGGCAACACCAAGAATATGCGTGGTCTCTGAATCAATGCATCTGCCACTCGGTTCAATGTTCCCTTTATGTAAGTAATCTAGAAATTGTACTCTCTAATAAATTCCGACCAACATCGTTGTCACGCGTTCAGGTAAATTTGCATAAAGATGTGTTGTAGTCCACAGTGGTCCATCTTTAGTTCAAATTTTCATCCAAAAAGGTAGTGTCTCCAAACCTTCAAGTCATATACAATGGCTAACAACTCCAAATCATACGTCGCATGGTTCTTCGCATGCCTTCTCAGTTTCCTCGAAATGTAAGCGATCACTCGACTGTCTTGAATCAAGACTCCGCTTAAGCCTTCCTTGAATGCATCAGTGCATAAAAATAAGTCCGCGTCCATGTCAGGGACCTTTAGTATCAACACCATTTTCAACAGCTCCTTAAGCCTTCGAAATGCTTCCACGCATTTCTCGGTCCAAACAAACTACTTTTTCTTCTTTTACAATTCCGTGATTGGATTTTCTATCTTCAAAAATCCCTCGATGAATCCTCGGTAGTATCCTACTAAACCCATGACGCTTAGCACTTCTGGCACATTCATCGGCATAGGCCATTCCATAATAGCCTTGACCTTTGTTGGATCCATGACGATACCTTCGTCGGAGATGACTTGCCCTAAGTAGTGAATCTTAGATTGATAAAAAGAGCCTTTGGACAACTGCCCATACAATTTTTTCTCTCACAGACACTCTAGTACCAAGAACAAGTGCTTGTCATGCTCCTCTGTTATCTGAGATTAAATCAAAATATCGTCAATGAATACTTGGATGAACTTTTCAAAGTACTCACTGAACACCCCATTCATCAAACTCATAAATACCCCTGGGGTGTTTGTCAGTCCAAATGGTAAAACAGTAAACTTGTAATGACCAAACTTCGTCTTAAAGGCGGTCTTAGGGACATCATCCTCTTTGATTCGTAATTAGTGATACCCTGATCTCAAGTCAATCTTGGAAAACACTGTCGCACCCTTCATTTGATCTAATAGATCATCAATCCTTGGCAGTGGATATTGATTCTTGATCGTTTCCTTGTTCAATCAATGGTAGTCAATGCAGAGTCTCCACGACCCATCCTTCTTTTGTATGAAAATAACAGGCGCCCCCCACGGTGACACACTTGGATGTATAAGTCCCAATTCTAGAAACTCCTTCAGTTACATTCTCAACTCCTATAACTCCGGGGTCGACATCTGATAAGGCGTTCTAGCTATTGGTTCAGTCCCCGGTTTAGGTCTATAGTAAAATCCAATTCCCTCTCTGGAAAAATCCCAGGTAAATCCTCCGGGAATATTTCCGCAAACTCTCGCACCAAAGGAAGGTGTCTAGACCCTCCGCTACTCCCTTCTCATTTAACGCAAGGATCACATAAATCTTACATCCCTTGTGCATGTTCTTCCGTATCTGCAAGAGATGAACCTCGGGGAAACTCCCTAGTTCCGTCCTACAATAACGTGTCTCTGTCCCTCATCATCAACCAAGCTCAACTATTTCATATTACAGTTGAGTATCTCCTCATGCAATTCCAACCAGTCCATACCGATCACAACGTCATAAGATCCTAATATCGTGACATACAGGTTTTCCCTAGTGACAAACTCTCCCAGGTTAAGGGTATAGCCCGTAACCTTACCTCCAACCTTCTGGTTGGCTCCTGAATCCATCTCTACAAAGATAAACTCATCTTGTTCGACTACCTTTACCTTAATTCTTTTTAGCGCTACACAAAAAATGAAACTCTCGGTAGCACCGGGATCTATCAAAATTCTAAGGGCTTGGTCAACGACGATACCTAATGTCTTGAGCACAATCGACTGGTGCTTTTCTAGGAGGTTACTCACTGTTGCATGAATCTGATGGGCCTTGCCCAAATCTCCCACAGTAGTGGGTCCGACTGATCCATATGCTCTAGTCCTCTCCACTGGGCAGTCGCCCTGGTAGTGTGGCTACCCACAAGTCCAACACCCCCTTCGGTCCAGTACTCATGGTACTCGAAGTAGAAGATGACGACCCACCGTCCTGGAATCCTAGTCTGTTCTATTGAACATGCCTAAACTATTGTTGACGTTGTGGTCCTCGATAAGGTGTCTGTTGCTGAGGCGTTGGTCGTTGGGCTATAGTAAAAGTGGATCCTCTCTAGAAGCCATGATACCCAGACATTTGTCTAGCTAGGGTCTGATGCTATTGCGCACTAGATGACACATGCCCTGCTGGTCTCATTGGAGTCCTTCTCTGACCCCCTCTTATAAGCTCCTCCTATGCTATGAGGGGCTTTTGGACGACATCATGCAAGGTTTGAGGCATCATAATCCTAACCTTTGCACATATGATGACATTAAGGCCAAACAAGAACCTGTTGACCTTAATTTTCTCAATATTAAGGTGAGGAGAATACCTAAGCAACTCCATAATATGGGCCTCATACTCAGGCACCATATGGCCACCCTATCGTAAGGCGTTGAAATCGTTGAGTTGACACTCAATGAATTCCTCTGATAGGTAGCTCTCTCGGAACCGTTCCTCAAAACGTTCCCATGACACATCTTCGACGTTCATGTTCAATTGTGGCAGGAGCATCTTCCACCATAGAAGAGTGCTCCCCTTCAGCTGAAAGACCACCATTTATACCTTCATGTTGGAGGTGTAGTTGCGAAGTGAAAAGCACATCACCATATTCTCCAACCATGCTTAAGTGGTTGCGCCATCCGGGGAACCAAAGAACTCAGGAAATTTGACCTTCTCGAGTTCGCAGTAAATGCTAACAGTACCGACTGGAGTGTGCGGTGGACCCTCAGGGGGTGCTGATGCCCTGGCCTCATCTCTGTCCAAATGATAAATCAGTGCCTCAGACATGCACTGAAAATATCTCATCAGCCCAACAACATCACCCACCGCTATCTGTTCATGCTTGAAAACCTAATTTTCTCCCTGCGGGTTAGACCCCTCAAGTGTGGATGCTGCTGGAGGTGTCGCGCCTCCTCCCCTAGCACCCCGTCGCTTGCCTCCGCGACATCCTCTAACCATGATTACCTACATGAATACAAATCAACTTAATTAGAAACATTATAATCAAATATGATATCAACGAAAGCCGTAGTGTTCCCAAGTCAAGGGTTGAACCCTGTCTAATACCATATGTAATGCCCCCATCGTTACGACTACAAGTGAAGCAGAAAGTGTAGAATTTTTTTATTTTTATTTTTAAATAGGATGACAACAACGATTACAACTAAACAACACATCTGATGGAGAGCACCACGCTTATCGAACAAGTGACAGACAACCATGAATCCATGCATTGACACAAGATAAACTGGGTAGAACATGCGTAAAAAAACAAGGAGAAATAAATACCCGCCCAACGTAAACATGACCATGCCTACAAGCTAAGGGATAATATCCCCAATCCGACACAACGACCTCAACGACCAGTACTAGAACCTCTATGGTGCTCAAACAAACACATGAAAGTGTTACAACCCAAACGCCAATAACTACAACGAGAAACTCCCACAATGGGTAGCACAACCCCGACCAAGTTATCCTTCGCCTCTATCCCTTAGGGTGCGCTATGATCCCCTCATCAGGAATCCTATCGTCGACAGGTGACAGGCGTGACAACAACCATGGTGAAACAACATAACTGGACTCTCAAGTCCCACTAAAATCAATGCGCTAGAAGATCAAGGATGATCTGAACACCTGACGACTAACCCTAGCACCCAACGACAAGTCAACAAGACAACTAAGAAGTTCAAGTAACACAATAAATTCCTTGTGCAACAAAATCAAACTGCACACCTTGAATAAAATTATTAAGGTACAAAACTTTTAAAAGAAAAAAATAGCAATAAAGGATAGTGGCGATATCTTTGATATAGGTTAAGCAAGATAACAATTAATACAACAATTTACAAAGTTTAAGAAATATAGATAATGGTTAACATATGACCAATGAAATTAACACTAAAAGATGATGGTGTATTAACGACATTAATATATAACCCAAAAATTTAACAAAGGATAATGGTGAATTTATCTGTATAACTTAGGTATTAATATATTTTTGATGGTTGATGCAATAAAAATAATAGTTTTATTACACCTGTACAATATCGTTAAAAGAATTAAAGGTAAGAGAGAACAACAAGTTTACCAAAAATATCGTTGTCAACTATAAGAATTTAGGTCGCTATGTAATTTCCAAAAAAGAAGAAAAATAAAAATGTTGTCAAATATAGATTTAATAACTTGTTGTCAGATGATAATATAACAATACTCAGTTATAAAAGAACATTTTCATTGAATGGTATAACCCTCTTTCCAACGCAGGTAACGCTGCCTTTCCATAATGTTGTCAATATCAACACAAACAAGCGGTCTACTACCATTGTCATTGATTGAATCATCCAAATGCAGGTACATTGTAATGTCCCCACATTGGGACATCATCATAGTGGATAGGTTTATGATGACCAAAGTAGCCAGATGGGTGTTATAGCGAGTACAAGGGTTATTGAGAGGCATTGTGAGGTCTAACTTGCATTTCTCATCATATCTCATCATTATGAGCTATTTTGCACAGGTTGGCTTTGGTTTCGTTGCATTCCGATGATTTCCATGATTTTGACTATTTAGAGCTATAAGTCAATTAAATTCACTGAAGAGGTCATTTTGGACACATTACTTGGAGGAACCTCTCAGTGTAATAGCTCATTGGAATCGAGAGGAGAAACACTACAGGATGGGATGGCTAGAAGTGACTTTCAGTGGCCAGGGAAGCCACAAAGAGAAATAAGGCACTCTTCAGAGGTAAAAAGGTTAATTAATTAATTAAAGTGATTTAATTAATTGATTAAATATTAATAAAATGCAAGTCACTTTGGAAGGACAAGAGGAGCCAAAAAGCATAAAGGGAAGGCAAGGGCCTCTACTCATTCATTCATGTATGATCATATTTTGATATATGGATTTTAGCTAGTGAGCCCAACATTGGGGGTTTTGAGCGTTTTGACTTAACAAATCCTAGAGGACGATTCGATGGTGAAAGATTCCACCTAGCTTGTCCCAAGCTTGGTCTCAAAGATGAAATACGATCCCACACCATTATAGTTCCATATCTACATAGTTTCATGAGGATTGCACATCAGTTACTTGTGCAAATAGAGAGAGGGCACACCAGTTGGGGGTTTCTAGCAAGGGGGGCGCACCATTCTTCGAGAGAGATTCATTGCAGGTGACTGGCAGGGATTTTTGGAGATTCTATCACCTGGGTATTCATTGCAGGGATTTGGACATCATATCTAGTCCATTCTTGAGGAGATACCATGACTATATCATCATCTATAGGTTGGGACGACTTTGAGAGAGAGAGGACGATTTGGTGATTTAGTGATTTGCAAACCTAGGAGGCTATACCTCATATATGAACTTGAAACTTCTTCCAAGGGTTTGTGATTTCCTGATCTATCATTTGGAGAGTTTCAGGAGGTTTGGAGGTCTCATTCACCCAACCCAAATTATCTAGGGTTTCAGGCATCCAGGGGGCGTACCATTCAGTGGAGGAGTTCAGATCCACAGGGTTTGAAAGTGACTTTGGAGATTTGGGCACATGGGTTGTCCTTACAGTTGCTCGATCTATTAGTTGGAATATTTCTTGGGGTGATTGGACACTTTTGGCAACAGGGCCGAATTGTTGAGGAGCTTCATTTATCCAGCAGGGCATGGCACCTTCCTGTTAGGGTGTTTAGCATTCTTACGAACCGGATCTACTTGTATTCAGTCTTCATTGTATATCCAAACTTTGGAGGCTTATTGTAGTCTTCTATTGGAGCATTTTGTAGCAGCTCTATTGTCTATCTTCTTGGCCATCTGTTGAGCATTCCAGATCGACATCTTCATTGTAGTAGGTTTCTCTATTTCATGAATAAAAGCAATTTTGAGATGTTTTGGCTTGTCTATCGTATTGCGTATGGTTGAGGTATGTTCCATGGTTATATATTCTTGTTTATTGATGCAACACATATATAACACATCAGTAAACCCTAAGGCCGAAATCAAGAGGCCATCCTGCAAGTAAACACATCTAAACAAGTAGATCAACAAAGTGTTTGACGAAATGCCACAACCAGAAAACTTTTAAAAGACACCCAAAACCGTGATGATCTTGGCATAATGTCTTGGGATCATTACAATGGTATCAGAGCTTAAATCCTGCAAACTTGAGGGGTCTTTCATAGGGATAAATGGATAGTTGGAAAGAAATGGATAGGATATGCCTTGAGATATCATGTTTGGAGATAATGTATCATGGCCTTAGCAAGGAAACTAAGGCTATAATAAACTTTCCTCAGTATGTAGCCTTCAGGAAGCCCATTTGGAGTGAAGAGGATATTTTACATGGGATAATTTTAGTGGATAAAAAGAGAAAAGAAGAAGCTAGATGGGGGGAAGAATAGAGAAACCCCATGCCCATTAGGAGCACACAACCTTTCCACTATTGCGAGGGGCCATGGGAACCAGATCATAGGTTCAGGGGTAAGGATCAGAAGCACACTATTGAGGCACACTATGATAGTGATGATGAGATGTGTGAGGATGGAGTGATAGATGATGATTTGGGACAGTCTAATGATGATAGTGACTCTTGCACAAAGGCTAGTGATATTGACACTTGTACAGAGGATGATGCTACTAGCATGCTTGAGGAGGATGATGACCCTTTTGTAGTGGATAGGAAACTGGATGGACATGATGATAGCACCAGTGTCTTAGAAAACATATCACATACCATTGATGACCTTACGCCTCAGCATAGTGGTGACACTAGTGAGGATTCACACGTGTTAGCACCTATAGATGATGAGCTTCCTATGATGGTTGTGATAGATATGTCATCCTTCCAGACATCCCTGATAGCCACATCACATGAGGAGGTCAGTGACATGTCATATATGATTGAGGAGCCTTGTGTGAGGGATGCACACCATAGACATGTAGAGCCACCGATTCAGGAGGAGATACAAGGAGTATAGACACGGGACCTTACAAATACAGATCATCTTGAGGATATTGAGTCACAACTATTGGAGACTCCATTAGTTGAGAAGATTGCAGAGGCTGACATGTTGATGGGGCACTTACTTCCAGGATTGGCCTGCATTGATGAGGATGCACTCTTTAGCAATCAGGATGACCATAGCACATGTCTGGATACATAAATATGGGATCCAGACATAGATGATAGTAGCAGGTTGAGTGCACAGGAGGATATGACTGCTCATACATGATACAATGTGATTCAGGGGGAAATAACATCTAGAGATGAGGTGTAGTGGCATATAGGAGTACCCAACAACATAGTATAAAGTGGACAGTTTAGCACATTGTCTTATGCAGAGAGTGTCTTTGGGAACTCTAGAGTTGACATTAGCAGGACTGACAGTGGCAGTGGGGGATATGAGGTGGCACCTCAGCATGACCATGATCAAGAGTCACACCACTTAGCAACACAGTTGAGAGTCAGTGAGGATATGATCATGGAAGCCACTAGGCATAGTGATGACATGCATGCATTAATGGCAGATTACTGCTTGAGAGTGTCAGTGGCACGTGGTAGTGCAGATGAGGGATTTGACATGGATGACTTTCATACTCTCAGGGAGAGAGTATCTATGATGAGGACCGATTACCAACTATTGTTGACTGACAGGGACTACCTATTGAGGATTGGTGAGATGTATCATGAGGCTCTGAGGGAGAAGGAGTTGGAGATAGACCGACTCACTCAAGAGTTGGAGAGCACTCGAGGATTCTTGAGAGACACACAAACAACCCTTCAAGAATCAGAGTCTAGGTCAGATGAGCCTCTTGAGGAGATTTGTCAGAGATCCACTTCATCTGTCTTAGTAGACACTCAGATATATCATTCAACCACGTTTCTAGGAGATTTTGATGATCTATCAAAGGAGCACCAGATGATGGATGATACTTCCATTTTTCTTCCGAGAGCAGTTGGCCTCCATGTAGAGGTTGATCCAGTAGTATGCCCAGGATCTATGAGACAACATGAGTCTACCAAAGACGACATGGGTATGTCAGAGCATACAGTGATGAGTGATAGCTCACAGAGACATGTCGAGATGTATTGTGGGATTTAGAGGGGTATAATGCCTTGCAGGGAGGAGACACACCTAGGGGAGCATGAAGATGTCACTCCTTTGCAACAACACCTAGTTATGAGAGATCACCTTCACCATATCAGTAGTTGCATGGGAGATGAGAGATGGAGGTTGGTTGAGCAGCAGTTGGAGGAGTTACTTCCAATTGTACTGGATGGTTGGGATTTGATGATGGCCACATGAGAGTACTTATCATGGATACCGATGGACGAGATTCTGGTCCAGTCCTTAGGATTGACCAAAGCATGTGATGCCTTCCAGTCCTATAGTCAGCTGCAGATATGTCTGTTATCCTTTTCTGACACATTTATCATTGACAACAACATGAGGAGGATAGAAAATGAGCACATAGGGCTTCTGACAGTGACCAGCCTCACACAGGAGCAGTTAGATGAGATTGGAAGTGATAAACTTCCAAGTTTTCCATGGGATTCGGGAGTTCATTGGGTGAGCTAGATGTTTCACTACATGATGACCCAGGTTTCTCCCGAGAGCCACACACTCCACCAGGGGCCAGTCTGGAGTGGGCCTGTAGGGATTTGTCCGATAGAGCGAGGAAAATTTTCACTCCTGATCATCATGATCGAATGTGGATATGGGTGGATATGTACTTCTTCTACAATGATGTCTTTACAAATACATTTTCTGGACAACAGGTCTAGTGGTCACAGGTATTTTAGCTTGAGGATCCAAGAGAGAAGGATCTAGTATGTATGCAGGGGACAAACAGTCGTGATCAAAGTAGTGCAGGGCCAACATGGTGATCTTCAATAGAGGTTATCATGGGACCCAGGGATTGTAGGGTTGAGCATTTCACTGAATGACAAGGGTGAGTGGACCTTTGTAGGGGAAATTTGTTCTAACTTTCCATTCGGCTTCATTGTTGAGGGGAGCATAGTTCTTTAGGGTGTCTCACAGAGGTCTTGTAGTACCTCATTCTGGCATCAACATGTGCAGTTGATGGAGGCCATGTGGATCTTGGTAGATATTTGGAGGATGGACTCATTCCGAGATGAGGCCATGTGTCATGTGCAGGAGGTTCACAGGGTTGATATCTTTCAGGACTATGCTTCACAGAGTATTGCAGTTCACTTCCTAATATGGGATCTAGGGGGTGAAGTTTACTATTGTTCATCTTTGGATGGGTTCGACTGTGTATCCCATAGGTGGACATAGGATCTTGGTATTTTATTTGATTGGATTTGGTTATTGCTTGAGGACAAACAATTTTTTAGCAGGGAGGACTGTAATGTCCCCACTTTGGGACATCATCACAATGCAGAGGTTTATGATGACCAGAGTAGCCAGATGGGTGTTATAGAAAGTACAGGGGTTATTGAGAGGTCCAGATTTAATTTCTCATCATATCTCATGATTATGAGACATTCCGCATAGGTTGGCTTTGGTTCCATTGCATTCCGATGATTTCCATGATTTTGACTATTTTGAGCTATAAGTCAATTAAATTCATTGAAGAGGTCATTTTGGGCACATTACTTGGAGGAACCTCTCAGTGTAATAGCTCATTGGAATTGGGAGGAGCAACACTACAGGATGGGATGGCTAGAAGTGACTTTCAGTGGACAGGGAAGCCACAAGGAGATATAAGACGCTTTTCATAAGTAAAAAGGTTAATTAATTAATTAAAGTGATTTAATTAATTAATTAAATATTAATAAAATGAATGTCACTTTGGAGGGACAAGAGGAGCCAAAAAGTACTCTACTCATTCATTCATGTATGATCATATTTTGATATCTATCTTTTAGCTAGTGAGCCCAACATTGGGGGTTTTGAGGGTTTTGACTTAACAAAC
>ML789237.1:122377-145050 GCA_009831015.1 Picea engelmannii | reverse complement strand
TCTCTCTCTCTCTCTCTCTCTCTCTCTCTCTCTCTCTCTCTCTCTCTGTTGTGATATGTTTTATCTCTTGTCTTATGGAATAAAGTTTTGCACTATCTCTTGGAGTTTATTTCTCTTTCTTTGGTGATGAAGAATGCTTGGTAACTAGGGTTTGTCTTGGCATTTTTTGGAATTGGTAAGGAAAATATGCACTTTGTTAGGTTTCTTTCTTTTTCCATGGTTTTTATTGGCTATACCCTTAGAGGAATATAAGGGCATACACCCTCCACCAAGTTTTTTCATTATTGTTTGTTGAAAAGGCTATTGCAAAGGTTGCTAGTAGGAGTAAAAGGGTTTACACCCTCCTAGACTTTACCTTGTTAGGGTTTCTATATCAAGGGAGTAAAAGGGATTACACCCTGTGAGATTTAGTAGTCCTAACTTAATACAAAAATAATCCATAACCCATTTGGCAAGGCACTAATAATTTGTTTCATTGGATAAATAAATTACTTTCACTGGTAAACGTAATTTATAGAGAAATTGATCTTGTTCAAGTTGGGATATTTTCTTGATGCTTTAATATTGCTAAAGCCTCAAGGGTGTCTTGATTGGCCTAGTATACTTTGAGATATAAATAAATAAAATATAAATCCATTAGGGATGCAAAAAATCACTCTATATCTTTAAATTTAACTTGCATTTAAACCGTGGAAATTTTCTAGTAAGCCATCACTATTTTTCTATTACTAATTGGTGAACTTTTTGTAGGATTACTTGCTTATTTTAGTGGTTTAAAATTGTTTCTGTAGAAAATATTTTCTACAACCACTTGGATATTAAAAAAAAACTCTAAAATCATCATACATCATCCCTCTAATACCACTAAATTTTTTGATAAATTATTGGGAACTAATATGGTTTTTTTATTCTTCATTTCTCAATAAATAGTTGATGATTTGAGTGGCTAAATATGTAGTAATTAGCTTTATTCCTTGCTAATACATACTCTTGTTTACTTTTTTACTTTGGGATATTAATCTTAACTTTCTTGTCCACTTAATCTTTGAGCTTGTATACTTTTCCCTTCTTGTGTCTCGGGAAGGAACAACTATCTTCCGTAGGTTCTCAAGAACTTGGAAATGATTAATCATATCTGAGACTTATTTCCAAGCCATTCTCCACTTAGTAGTTTGACCTATAGGGGTATCACTTCCATAACCCCACTTTCCATCTCATTTCCCCCTAATGTATCCCAATATCCCCCCCTTGTGTAGGATATCTCCTTCACTAAAGCGAGGGCAAGGTTTATCTAAGGTGAAAATGGGTATAATCTCCCACATTTATCACCATCTCATGGATTGGGTTAGGATTTTCCAAACCCACAGTTTGAGCGATAAAAGTGTCGACATAGGATTGGTGTCCTCATCCATTTATAGGTTCGTGCCTACTGAGGATTGGTGTCCTCATCCATTTATAGGTTCATTCCTACAAAGGATTGGTCTCCTCATCCATTTGAAAGTTGATTATTGTTTGTAGGTTGGTGCCTACAGAGGATTGGTGTTCTCATGGAGAGTTACTCTTACATGAGTTGATATTCATTTATAACTATTTGTAAGGTCTTCAAAATTTTGGTTTCCACCTCTATATGTGTAAATGTGTTGAACATTGTCTATGATTATGATGAATACATTTATGGTATAATTGAATTCAAGTATAAATCCTAACTATGTTTTAAAATCATATTATAATAAAAGTTATTAAAAGAGTATAGTATTGATTCACCCCCCCATCAGTACTATCAAACATTTCAACAATTGGTATCAGAGCAGGTTCCTTAAACAATAGTCTAACCACTGGAATGTAGATCCCAGAAGATCGCATGGATAAATAGGAGAGACTATCCTTAAGAAAATATCCATACTTTGATGGAATATATTATGCCTTCTAGAGCATCAGAATGAGAGTATATTTGCATTCACTAGGATATGATGTTTGGGAATCAATCAAGAATGGTTATGAAACTCTATAAAATTATCTTTTTTGACATAGGTGCAAATAAGATCAGTGAAAATAACTCAAAATCCATGAATGAAATTATGGAAGGATTATCAAAATCCGAATTCACCAAAGTTATGCACTACAAATCTGCAAAGGATATGTGGGTTAAATTGAAGAACACTTATGAAAGAGATGATAAATTCAAGCACAAAAGGCTACAAACTCATAGGAGCCAAATTGAAAGAATGAAGATGAATGAAGAAGAAAACATTGCAACATATCTTCTTCATGTGGATGGAATTGTAAACATCATAAGAGGGTTAGGTGAAACAACCAATGAAACAATTATTGTGCAAAAAGCACTCAGGTCACTTCCTATGATATTCAATCCTAAGATATAAACTCTTGAAGATAGAAAATATTTGGACAAATTAAAAATGAATGAATTTCATTGAATTCTTACAACCTATGAGATGAAAAGAGGACAAGAAGAAGTACCTAAAAAGGAAGCAACATTCAAAGCCTCAAAGAAGACTAACAGAAGAAAAGAAAAATCAAGTGACAAATCAAATGATGATTTTGATATAGAAGAAGCCAACTTTATAAGAAGGCTCGTTGGAGAATTTTCTCCCTTTTGGTGGGTTCAACTTCTCCTAGCAACAACAAGGGGTACTCCCCAATATATGGTCTAAATTAGAATCTACATCATTTGAATTAGGAGTCCCATACGGAATTTGGCCCGACTGCCATTTATTGTTGTCTTTTGGTTTTCATATCGGTCACGGTCCGATGTACCAATGAAGTGTGTGGATTCAATCCATAGATGTAGATGAATACCATGTATGTAAAGACAACTAATATATATCTAGTCTATTCTAACCTATCCTAGCTAGGAGCACACTAGAGTAACCAATGAGTTATAATGCAACCAAAAATTTACACAACTTTTATACAGTTAGTTGTAACAAAAGAGGAACATTAGAGACAATTGCATATATATGTGTATAATCAAATTAGTCTAGATCACAATAACGTATACTGTAATAACCCACAAATATCAAGGCATTGAAATATTCAAGTAAATATCAATAAATGAAAAATGACAAGGATTGTATAATAATTATTCTACAACAAACAAGGCATTCTTACAGTCCATAGAAACAACAATTATCTTCACTTGAAGTAGTTCAAAGCTTCGACTAGTTTATAAAAATAATTCCTTCTATAACATGTCATCCCTGAGGACTTCTCAATATTCATTAACATTATATAAGTTCTCAAAAAAGTTATTGGGTCTATACAATGCTTGAAAAGACAAAAAAAGTCTTTTTCAAAGGAGCCTATATTCTATTTTATACAAAAAACAAGTAACTCCTATGTGAATTTTCGCCTTCTTCTTGAATAGGAAGTTAAAAAATTGTTCATCTTGTCTTTCGTAATTACAAGTGTAAGAAAGGATGAAATTTTAAGTGGTTAGGAAAAGAAGGAGATAAAAACAACCATTTTATCCTTTCCCTATGAACCTTTAATTTGGAGATATGCTATCCAAACTTCCAACTGATCATATAGTGACTTGATTCTCCTGTATGTTAGTTTTTCTAGTGTAGTGTCACTCATGGAGATGTTTTCATCGACGAAAATCATATCCTTTTCTAATTTTGTCATAAAATCTTGGACCATAGTGTGAAGCTTCACTGACTGTAGAATATTTTGGTCAATGAGATTAGTGGACACAAAGGTTGTCGATTCAATTATCTATTTCCTTCAACTCATGCTATTTTGGACTTCATTCACCAATCATTCAGTGACCAAATTATTCCCAAGTTCATCTAATCTTGGGAGACAACCATTCCTTATAACCTCCTGGGAATATTTGTGAGTCCTTGAACATATTTCCATTGCCTTGGTTGCTTATTTATCTTCTCTTTTCCCTATTTGTTGGCAATGATCTAATGCGTATAGAACTTGTTTATTTTGAGGGTATGTACAACTTAGGAGGTGCATCCGGGTTCTCCACTATCCATGTATCAATGTAATCTATACCTTCATGGATATTGTTGTATTGTGTCAACTTCCCTTGTATCTGGTTGTTTTGGTCAATGACTATTCCAATCGCATTTTGGAAGAGGTGTATATTGGCATACATGTCAATGATTTCATCTTTCAAATCATTCTTGACTCTTTCCGCACTGGTATTAAAGATGAGGAGACTTATTTCATCTATCTTTACTTGCTAAAATATTTATTCAAGTTACCTAATCCTCACCTCATTCTCTTGAGTATGTTGGCATAGCCTTTGTATATTATCTATAGTTGTATCCATAAATCCATAACTGGCCTTAATTGTAGCCACAGGGTCTTCTCTAACATTTCCTATAACCAGGACTTGAGTAACCACTGATATAGGTTCTCCTTCTTTCACTGGCATGTTTTTAAGTCTTTATTGCACAATTCTACCTATTTTACTATTGTACGTGAAGATTCTTAGATACAATACCTCTATTGGTACAAAATGCTCCTAGGGCCCGAGGCCTAAACCTATTCTTGTTGTTTCTACTCATGTACCTACAATGGACGTGTGTCACCATCTCTATTCTCAGCATTCTTCCTCTATATTTATTCCTCAGTAGCTTTATCCGCTACTTCTTTTTCCACCTTCTCCGCTAACTCCTCTGCTATTCTTGTCACTTATGCTAGTTCCTTTTATTTTTATGTAGCATATTTTTCTTCAGCTTCACATTTTTCTTCTGCATCAACTTTTTCTTCGACTTCAACTTTATCTTTCGCTTCATTTTCTACCTTGGCCTTTTCCTTGTAGGCTTCTAATTTTTGTTTCTTTTTAGTGCCATTCATCCATTTCAACACCTTCTCTTTGTATCTTCTCTTTTTATATGTTGGTTCTCCTTTCTCTTCTTCTGGAAACTTGAATGAGTTGAGAAAGAGATGACAAACTATCTCTTAGCTTCATCTCATTCTACCTCTTTTCTGGCTTCCTCTCTTGTAGCTTCTTCATCCAAGATCCTTCCTCTTGGCTAGCCCCACCCATTGAAAATGAATTCATCGTAAGTTATTTCATTTTGATACACCTCTTATTCCCAAAACTTATTGGTGTATTCATATGGGAGCCTCATGCTATTGAAGTGCTCTTTGACAACATTTTTAGGGTCATGCCTCCTGAATATTTCCTCTCCAAAGTGGTATCAAAGTAATATGTCCAGTTCTGTTTGAGCGTAGTACTTGGTGTTCTCAAAGAAATAGATGCCAATGTATAGAGGTAGTGGAGGAAACATTGTTTTCTTTGATTTGTATAGCATTCCTCCAACCCCATGTATGATAGTGTTATACACCACCTCCTGAAGCATAAATTTGTAAGGAATGAGCCAAGGGAGTAAGTGGGGTGTTTTCATCACACCATATATTCGTATATAGGTATCATGCTCCATGAAATACCAATACCCGATCCTTCTTATGACTTTTATGTATTTTTATTTCATACAAGGTGGGGAGGTGCAAAAGATAAATTCATACAATTGGGCAAGAAAGTCTTTGTAGATTCTTTGATATGTTTTTGGTATTTGTGCTCCCAAAGAACTTTGCAGTAGATGCAGATAGCGATGTTGGAAGGAAACCAACTCCACCCCATGTTTGGGTACCTATGGGAAATACACATTATTTCTAGGAGATATGAATACATATGGAAACTAGGAAACTTTCTCGGTTGTGCCTGTGTAACTGCAGAGATGGAAGCTTTGAGATTTTCAAAAAAAATGTCTACCTAGTTGAATGAGACCCCCACATATGGAAAAAAATAAATTAGGGGAATGTATGATAGGGGGAAATGAGTTGCATTTGGTTCCATGTATAACCTACACATCATGGACACCATATATTGGTAGGGCCTCCTTAAATTGGTTGCAGGGTACTGAATCTTAGACCGATACTTGAACTCCTTATCTACTTTGTACCACGTGGGGAATACATATTTCAGTGTAAGTTCCAACTCATTGAGGAGTTGACCATCAAATATTTTTTTCCCAACTTCAATATGATAAATTTACCTAAATCATCAGTCCTGAATGGAGCTATAGGTTCCTTTATTACATTACAGACATGTCGACTATTTATGTCTATGTTCTTCAAAATCCACGAGATAGTGTATGCATAAGGGAAGACCGTTGGATGTGATGTCACCCTGAAAATACCCAACTTCCTAATCTTCCTCAATGCCTAGAGCTCATATGACTCCTCTACCTCCATAGAGAATTTTGACTTCTTGAGCATATAATATACTTCTCCCCATTTTAATTTTTATCCATCATTCTCTAGAAGTCCCAACATATCATTGTATATGGTATCGACAATTTTTGCCTCTACTGTTTGCTGGGAGATTCCAAATGACTCAGCCCCTATTGATTTTGTTGTCGTCTTCTTTCGCGATGATATGTTTGAGTCTACAAAAAGGATAAAATTAGCACATGCTATTTGAATTGCAATTAAATGATTAGGAAATTACCAGAGGTTTTGAAATTAAAAAGACATGGCAAGTTTCTTCATGTATATGTTAGGATAATAGTAGAAAATTCTCATTGAAATGCTTGGGAACCATCTTGGAAAAGTGAAATCGGATCTCAAGAAAACAACTTCTTCGATATAGATAAGAAGGGTTAGTAACAACTCCTCTGATCGCATCAAAGGAGTTATTTCCAACTTATATGATATGTGCTCGAAAGGGAATGTCCTATTATCGAGGAGATCAGAGCACTTGAATGTAACTCCTCTGATCATATCAGAGGAGTTGAAGGTAACTCCTCTGATATGATTGGAGGAGTTGTTTCCATAGGTTCCGAAAATGTGCAAAGGAAATAGATTTAACTAGTTCGAGCACATAGGAGAATTTAGTAGTAACTTCTTCGATGTGCTTGGAGAATTATTTTGAAAGTGTCTTTTTTATGGATTTTCATGGAAAAAGGAGAGCGATGTAGGAAAAACTACAACTAGCTTAGAAGAGTGTGAGGAAACCCTAAGAATTTATAGATCAATGTCTTTTTGCCTGAGGCGATCTTGGGGGGGGGGTTGCAAGGGTTGAGTATAAGGATGCAGAGAAATTCCATCATGATGGAGGGGAAAGGGTCGACTATTTTTGCATCCCGTGGAAAGGGGCAGGTTCTAAATACAATGTATGGTTGGAATAATGGAGGAGGTTGAGAGAGAAATGATGAAGAGCGGGGAAGGATTATTGATTTAGGTAAAGTGAGGAAGGGAACAAGGAAAAACAAACAACCAAGACCTAACACTAACCTTAGAATAGAAGATAGTTGATGCTCTCTTACCTGGATGATGTCACCATGTGGTGGGTATGGATAGGTTATAGGTTCAAATGGAGTTGATCTCAGTGTGTTTAACCTCCATTCCCCTCATTCACTAGAAATTAGTCGAATAACAGTAAAATCAACCTTATTCCATTTATATAGTCAAACGATTAATTATGGAATTTAACGTGGTGGTTAGGGTTGGTTTGATCGGAGGAGTTAATAGAAAGTTTTCTAATCAGTTTGGAAGTTGAGAGAGTAACTCTTGAAATGTGTTCGGAAGAGTTGAAAGTGACTTCTCTGAACATATCAAAGGATTTATAAGTAAGTCCTCCGATAAGATCGGAGGAGTTTCTCCCAACTCTCATGATATTGTTGTGTATCAGAGAAAAAGACAAGAACTCCTTCGAACTTATTGTAGGAGCTTGAAGTAAATCCTACGATCTGTTCGAAGGCGTTAAAGGTAACTCTTCTAAACTACTTGGAGGAGTTTGAAGTAACTTTGTTGATTTTAAATTTTTCATTGCAACACCAAGTACTGATTGTTTTCCAAGTGAAACATGAATTATCAAAAGAATATTGAGATGGAGAGGGATACTTATGAAGCTTTCTCTTAAACTGAAAAAATAAGCGGCTCCATTTTAAGGAAGGTAAACAATATTAAGAGAAAAATGGAGGTTTGTAGTGCATGTCACAACAAATGGTGACACACTAGTCGAGACCTTGGATCTCTACAAGATGATGTCTATACACAATTTTAGAAATATTGTCCCATCATACAAAATCATAAGAGAGAAAATATAGGTCCCATAAATTGCATATTGAAAAGACTGAGGTTATTCAAAGAGGGGTGATACCTTTTCCGATTAACAGATTGCTTTCAAATTTATATCCAAATATCATGGTAAATGGATAAAAGGAATATGTAAGTAGTAAAATAGAAACAAAACATCAAGAATGCTGAGAATATAAGCTAAAATGAATTTCTATGGTGTCACTATGTTTCCAGCAAACGTCCATATATAGCCCCGATGGAGTCACCTTGGTGTCACAAGACTTGCTCCACTGCTAGCGAGCATCCATATCCCTAGTGAAGATACTTGCACGCCCCATGTGATATGGAAATCCTTTCCCAAAGAGTTTACCTTTTATAATGGTTGATCCTCTTTTATTTAGAGATATAGGTGGGTAGGGGACTACAATTAACTTTTAAAGGCACTAGGGATGACACCTATGATGGTGAGATCTACTGACTTGATCATAGATGAGAAATATTCATGAGTCACGATTCCTAGTCTACTATAAACATTTCATATAGAATTTGTTTTTTAGCTTGTATATCATACTGATGTGTTGTTTAGTGTAGTCTCTTGGCTCTATGTTTTCCCAATGTCTCTTCATGTTGATAAGCTATGTTCCTCCACAAGATATTGACTTGTGATAGTCTGTAAGGGGATTTCATGTTTGAGAGATAAGTATATTTGACATCATATCACATAGATTTTTAGGCTCTCTGCACCATATGTGCTACATGTATACATGCGACTTGATTTTAGTTGCGAGAACTCCAAAATCACAAAGGAAGTCATCAAGAAGGACAAAGGAAAATGCTAGTAATCAAATAGATCAAGAAAACCAATCTAACTAAAGAAACAAAATCAAATGAAAAGAAGAATTAAGATTAATTTATGTACAAGTGACCAACAACCTCAATGGATAATTGATATAGTGTTTCAGGACTTGGCCATTTATAGGGAGAGAATCGACTTCTCCCTGAAGGTTTTCTAATAAAAAAATTCTTTGTCCATGTTTTTCTTTAATGAGGTAGGGACCAAGCCAAATCTGTTGAAATTTTGAATGTTTCTCTTTATCTTCATGTGGTTTGTCCCATTTTAGGACTAAGTCCCCAACTTGGAACTCTTTTTCACCTACATATTTCTTATCAAACCAATGTATTATAACCCTAAACTGCACCATACATGCATACTTAGTGTTCTAACAATATTGAAATTTTGGCTTTCGGTAACTTAGGAGAGAAACAAATTGTAGTGTTTAACTACCAAAAGTGTAGATATGAGAAAACAACCATATATCCGTCACGTGAATCACTGAATGTTCTCTACATGTCATCTTCAATCAAATAACGCCGAAATCAGCCCCAAATGCCACAACAGTATAACAGTCACAAGCCAACTCACGAAAAATCCAAAGACAAGGTTCACGTGAGAATCAAAGAAATGCACCATATGTTCGAGCGTTGAGTCATAAGGAGAATGAATGGAAGCATTGGTAGTGGAACAACTGCATACACTGAGCATTAAGACACATGGATAAAAATCTCATAAGTCCAGGTTTTTTTCCGTCGGGGATTTGGCCGACGTAGATATTTTAATAACTACAACCCCGATTCCCAAATTCACTAAAGTATTAAAGGATAAGTTGGGTCAAATAAAGATTAAGAAAGATTAATGTTAATAAATCTCATCGCAATTTCGCGATTCAGGATTTCTCGCATCAAGTATTATCGAAGTCACGACACTTAAATCCATGAAAGGTTAAATATTAATTGTTAATCGTGATTAATTAAGAGATTAAAACAAATGATTATCATCTAATTAATCCCATCGCAATTTTGCGATTCGAGATTCCTTGCATGTCATAAATCTTGAGGACATGATACCCGAAACCCGAAGGCCCGAAAAAGTGCAATGTAAAATCCAAAATATGTTTCGAGGATTTGGCCAATGTGGAAATTTTAATAACCACTGCTTCGTTTCCCCGAATCCCGAAAACCCGAAATCGGGACTCCAGTCATATGCAAAACTGCATTAGAAAAACAAAATTTTCTCAGCCGTGGAGAGGTCGTTTTTCTCGTTCGAATAGTCTATCGACATACAAAAATACTAATATGTCTAGTGGTGTCTTAAAAATTTCATTTCGATCTTGGTAAGTCAGTCAAAATCCCCCCACAATATGAGGTTCGTTTTTAGAAATATGGTGTTTTTTACTGTGCTGAGTCATCATTTTCAGATGAGGATTATGAGAAACTGAAGTATCATTTTGAGAAACGGTTGTAGGATTTTGTGCCTAACACATAATATATCATTATCCTCTTTCATTTTTCCTATATATGTCACAAATTGGGAGAATCGAATCCATCTCCGAGCTCTAAGTTTCGGATTTCATATTTTCCTATTTTGACACATGTTTGTTAAATGCAGATTTGGGGAAAATGAAAAGGGGTCTCAGGGAACTGAGAGAGATTTTTTCTCAGAATAAACAGATGCAAAAAAACCTCTTTCGGTTTATACACATCTTTCGCGATTCGAGAGATACATAGCCATAACCACAACCCTAGTTTTTGGCAATTTGGCCCATTTTCTATGGTAGGAAGTTTCAAGAATTGGTTTTAACTGTTGTTATCTTTTAGATTAGGGAGGATTTCGACCTCAATACATATATGAGGCATATTTGTAAAATAAAAGAGGGGGGAGTAGTACTCTTGGGCTATAGCACTTGTTTTCATGTTTAATAAAAGAGTGCAGAGCATTTTCGATCTATATTAGAGATTTTTCTGATTTTGTTTGCAGAGAATGTCTTATTGCTTCGTTTTCACATCATTTCACTTGGTTTTATTTCCATTTGCTTCCCTATTTGTAACTGTGTTTTTAATGGAATTCATCTGTTTTTTAGATTCTTTGTTGCTAGATAGGTTATGGGATGTTTCTTGTAGAGATATGAAGGTTCATAATTCATCCTTGCTAGATGCTTTGTCCCAACCATCTCTTTCCACTGATTTATGCTAGGAATTCACTGATTGATAAGTGATCCTTGCATATTGATATGTTTTATCTCTATTATGTTGTCATACTTTTATAAATACTTGTCTTTGTAATTAACTTCTATCTTTCCTCTCTTCCATGGGTTTCCATTTCCGAAACACTCTTATTATTTTCTTGATCATTTGACTCCATGCCCAATGGAATACCTCCCAGTCCAAACCACCAACCCTAAAAACCTCAAAATTTTCTGCTACCCACAGATCTTCCCACTGTTAAGCTTATTGAATATCCTTTCGTGACATATATTTGAGAGATCCCTCTTGGGTTGGAAGGGGAAGATTCTAATCAAAAGTGGTTCGAGGTTATCTCGAAATTTACTTCCATGCAACCCAAGTCAAGTCCGAGTGACAAAATTTATTTCATTTAAAATGTGCTAAGGCTTGGCTCTATTACAACCTAGAACCAACTCTTGGGACAAAATTTTCTAGCACCATTTTCGGGGATGGAGGAAAGAAGATATCTTCCCTGGGATACGAAAAAAAATTTGAGATCTATTTCTTGATGGTGAAAAAGGGATAGACATCCAATTGACTGTGATCATTCACCTGGCGACTCCTTGGTTCGAAGACTCTACATGATTCATTGGTGACTCCACTGGTCTCAAAATTTCGGATTCGTTCGCCGCTCATATTGCTGCAAGGTTTTCTCCTCTGGACTTTGCAAATGTTTATGGTTTTCCAAACACTCTTCCAGACATTAAAGTTTGGGAAGATGTCCTTACTAAATTTGGAGAATCTGCGGACGACAATCCCGCCTAACACTTGTTTGAATTCCACAAGATCATGCATGAATTAAATATACATCATGAAGATATCCTCATGAAATTGTTTATGTTTTCATTGGAAAGAGATGCTAGACTCTGGTATAAATCTTTACCTCATTCCAGTATTCCTTCATTGAAAGATTTTCACATACTTTTTCATCAACATTGTAAAAGAATCTATTCAACTGAAATACTTTTTGAAGATTGTTGTAATATAAAATTCATAAGACAAACAGATCAAACACATCTTCGTGAAGAGGAGGAAGGAATATGAGAAATTTCTCAAGTCGATGAAGATAATCAGTATGAAGAAGATTTGACTGATAAAAATGTAGGATATGATATCTCTTGTGATCACATTCAAGAAGAAGATATTCAACATCATAGTCAACATGCAGAAGAGAAAGAAAACAATAGTTGCTTGATCCAGAAATTTCATAGACCACCTCCTCCTTTAATAGAAGAAGAAATAGATCTACTCCTGCACAACTATGTTGTAGCCCCTACTTACATAGATTTGCAGCTTCCACACAGCCCCGGATATGAGTGTCAAACTTCTTCCATTTCTGAAAATGTAAATCCATTTTTAAATGATGACAGTCATGTGTTTGATGGAACTTTACAGGAAGTTAGTAAACCAATTTATGATGATGATACCAGAGGATCATCTTGTAGACACTATTTTGTTTCATGAAGAAGATAAGGCTGTCATGTTTAATAACCTTGAAGAATGTTTGTTGTTCGAAGATGCTTTAGACTATGATTTGGAGGAGTGTGGATCTGAGATAGATAGCTTCACAGTTGATATTCCTAGCATTTGTCTGATTGATGACACTCCTGAGTTATCTAATGAACCTGTTTATGATGAATATCCATAAGAACAAGAAGATCAGATTTATTTTTCATCACACAAAAAAATTTACATCAGTCCTCCTTTGTTTGATGAATGTGATGAAAGTGTTTCTGAAGATGATGAGTAGCAAGAAACTTTGGTTCAACAGGAAAGAAATCAACGACATCATGAAAGAGATCAGCCTATGTATGAAAGCTACCAAGAATATCTTTGGACAACAGATGAAGGACATAAGGAGGGGTTACTGAAAAAATTGATCTCTCCTCCCTGTTTAGAAACTATTGAGCAACAGATTAGTAAGTTTCAATGCGACATTTTTGCACCAGTGGAAGAAAAAATCAGCAGTGGAAAAAGTGCGCAAAAACATTTCAGACAGCTTTCCCAACAGGAGGAAGTATGTATTAATTGTGAAAGTGGTATATCTCTTCCCTTCTATGATCCAATAACAGTTTATATGGAGTCAAAATGAGGGATTGTATTTTTTATTTCCAACTTCTTGAAGTCTTAATTTCAAAACTGTAAGTACCTGCTCCCAGGGCATGTTTTGAAATTTGCAGCTGCTCTTGTCATCCTTTTTCTCAAAGATGGAAGTATAATTAAGTTTGTTAGTCAGATACTCACTGGGTTGATTTGGAAGTTTTCCTATACTTGAAAAAAGCAGTGATATCGGTTAGAGTAGGTGATGTATATAAATAATCTTGACTTTGAGCACTAGTGTACGACAATGGTTTTCAGTATGTTTCCGGTTTAGTTTGGAATCCAGTATAGTTTTTTTTTAAGCATTACGACTCCATAGCCTAATGAATGCATAAGAGGTTATTTGTTTCGGAAAGGTGCAAGTAAAGAGACAGAGTTTAGAGTTTGATAAGGATGATTTCAGGTCGCCCAATGGATGAAGGCATGTGGTCTACTATTCTTGGTGCTTTGTAGGAAAGCACCAACCCTAGATGGAGCCTCTGTTGTAACAATATTGAAATTTTGGCTTTCGGTAACTTAGGAGAGAAACAAATTGTAGTGTTTAACTACCGAAAGTGTAGATATGAGAAAATGACCATCTATCTGTCACGTGCATCACTGAATGTTCTCTACCTGTCATCTTCAGTCAAATAAATCTGAAATCATCCCCAAATGCCACAATAGTATAACAGTCACAAGCCAACTCACGAAAAATCCAAAGACAGGGTTCACGTGAGAATCAAAGAAATGTACCATATGTTTGAGCATTGAGTCACAAGGAGAATGAATGGAAGCATTGGCAGTGGAATGACCGCATACACCGAGCACTAAGCCACATGGAGAAAATGCTCACGATTATGGTTTTTTTTGCTTTCGGGGATGTTGTTCCAGAGTCTGTACTTAAGGCTAAAAAGTACAGGGTCTAGGCATCTGAAAAGTGAGTAAAAGATAGAAGGGGGAAAATATCAACCTTCGTGAAAAGGAGGCTAAGGTTGATTTCTAAGTTGTCTCTATCTCGCTTCCAAACATTCCTGGGTGCTTATATCTCGTTCAATTGCGGCCCATGAACATTCGAGCTCGACCCGGGTGACAACGGTTTTAAGTATGGTGTCAAATAGGTTTAAAGCGATGCTGGTTTAATCCGATAGGCCGTGTTCAATGTTGGGATATCTTGCAAAGGGCACAGTCATGGAGGAACAAAAAATGAAAATAAAGTTAGAGGTTTAAAATGCCACTTCAATTCTTTTTTAACCGTATAACAGAGAACTTTTGAAATCTGATCTTAAAGATAGAACACAAACCAAAGGCCTTCTCCTTTAACTGATTTAAATTTTTAAAGAATCGTGTATGAAATGTGAGAAAAAATTAAGCAGTAGACAATGCGAGGCTCCTATCAAGGGAGAATCTTGCCCTGTAAACAGAAGAAGAAAAATGCAAGAAGTAATCTGACGAAGCATAAAATATAGAGATCTAAAAAGTTCACAGGTCTTGTACCTACTGGTAGTTGATACAGAGGAAAAACTGCAAGCGATTAGATGATAAAAGTTGGTCACCACTGTAGCAGTTGCACTAAATTGTAGCTAAGCATTCATCAAAAAAATATATGTGAAATGAAACTTAATATAAGATAACAGAGAAAACAAAACTCATAAATCAGCCTTCACAGAATCAAGAATCTTCAGATTTCTTTGTATTAATTTTCAAGAGGAAGAAAGTCTCTATTACAGTCATCCAAGAAAGGTCCATCCCTTATTCTCACTTCAAAATGCATATTTATACAAACTTCTAAATGCTAGAATCTCAATCGTTCCAGAAGTTTTCGGTTACAAAATGGGAAATTTATGCGTTTCACTTCTTTGTCTTTGTCCTCCTTCCTGTTGGCATAGCACCTTCCTTTCTTTACTCTTTGGGTTCTAAAAAAATAATAGGCAGACATATGTCATTATTTGACACGAGAAGCCTGCCCTTTCGCCTGCTCGATGCAAGTGGTGCACCTCTCCACCAACTGGGCTATCAACCTGGAAGGCTCTGCTTGGTCACTTGCTTCAAGAGTGTAACAATTCTTCACTAGCTTTGGTAAAATCTTTCCCACTTGTTGGTCCTATGCGATGATGGAGCATAATTGTAAACTTGGTTGTACTAGACATTTGTCCATTTGGGTCATATCAACCTGGTTGATCTGGGATATCTCCACTTACTTTTCCTCCATGTTTTCTTTGATGTCCAATAGATGTTTAGCTATATTGATTTTACCCAGTGTCCCAACACTGCTCTCCTCATTAGGATCTAGCAAACCCTTACTTATTAAAGAGAACATTTCCTCACAAAAATTCTTTACTTTGTTAGTTCTCCCCCTGCTTTTCGATATGTTCTGCTCCCATACCTTCAATAGGATATTACCTCTAGTTTTTTCGGAGATGGATAATTTTGAGGTGCTAACCATCTCTATCTTTGTTGTAGCTATAACAACATCTTGGAAAGGGACTCGTGCTACCCCGAATTCTCTTTCTCTCGAATAAATGTTCTCTAATATTTTCTCTATCGTCCGGAAATGGTTCTGAGTGGTTCTCACCATTGCCAGCAAGATTTTTTGAGCCGTAAGTACCTTATGTTGGATTTCGGCGGCCTGAGATCTAAACATTTTTATGTCTACGACCTGTTTCTCGACCACCTCCAATTTCGACTGCAAATCTATAATCTATTTCCCCTGCTGGCTTACCTGTGTTTGGATAGTTTGCACCGACTCATGTACCTTCTCGAGGTCGGACCTGAGCTTCTCGATTTCACACAGGTCAGTTGTTTGGGCTTCCTCAAGGATCCTACGCACCTCATCCCTGACATTCTCTTTGGCAGTAGCTACCTTATCTTCCAATTTACTAATCAAGAGGTTCTTTCGTTTCAACTGGGCCATCAAAGTCCCAACTAAGTACTGATTGGTTGTAGCATAAGCCCCTAGCATCCCGACTATCTCCTTTGCAAATCTTTCCTCTTTCACGGCCTTCCCATCTGTCATGATTTTAATTTTTTTAGCTACTATGCCCTCTTTTTGATAAAATCCTTGCCTTACCATGGCCTTCCTTTTCTTGTCAAAGAAAAATTCATTGGGAGGCAACTCCTCTAAAGAAATAGGCATCAGTTCTTCATTGAAAATCCATCCCTCGCCAGGATTCCCCTTTGTGAACTTCAAGGGTGTGACAATAGCAATCAGACTGTCGATTTTATTGGATGTTTGTTTTGGGGTGACTTCTGTAACCGACTCATTTGGCGCGAGCGAAAGTGAGTCACCCTATCCCTGCACAGGTATCTCTTCTTGGCCTTGGGCCTGCTTTCCTGGCTCGCCCTTTTCAGGGTTTCCTTCCTGCTTCTGGGGGACTTCATCCCCTAGATTTGAGGTTCCAGCCTCCCTGGTTTTCCCTTGGTCCTTCTTCCTGCTAGAACTTGAGTCCTTTACACCTTTGGCTCCCGTCTTCTTTGTAACTGGAAGTTGTGGGGCTTCACCCTGTAAAATCTGGGGGAGACAACTCTGTCGGTGTTCCCAAAATTTTAAAAATCCGGTCATGTCTCCAGGTGGCAAGAATTGAATCTGACTTAGGACTTCAACGAAGGACCTCGTGCCCCAAAATATTTCGTCATGAGGGGAGTCCTCGTGTTCATACCTCTTTAGGCCACAACTTGCCTAGTGATTTCTCACAACCTTACTAGGGTCATGCTTCTTAAACTCAATTTCTACCAGCTTCATTTCTTCCAGAGCCACAGTCTCGGCTTTGGCGTGGCCAAAATCTAACGAGGAATATGCACCGATACGAATAGGGAAGGGTGGACATACCTTTTTTGATACTCCTTTGATCTCCTTGCTTATCCCGCCGAGCACAGACTGCCTGGAAATCACTCAGCATAATAGCTTATCTGGCAGGAATAGTGGGAGGGAATATGGAGGGATAGAGGTGCTAAAAACCATGATATATGGAAATTTCACCTCTATATACCAATCTTCCACACTGCTTAGGCTAGTCGCAATGCTATCTGATATCCTGGGAGGCGGCTGGCCAAAAATGGAGACATGAAGTGGCACCATTACCCAATTGAAGATCTCGTAGATGAATTCTTTGGCCTTATCCTCCCAAAGCTTCAAGTGATAGACATGGATGGGATCTGTACTAGATGGAGTCTAGCTCCATCTCATTAGAGGGAAAGGCACCATGAAACAAATGGCATCCATGATGTAGGTGGACATGAAAAAAGAAGTTTCTTTCCCACTCTCCTTCTGTGCTCGATATTCGGTAATTCGACTAGTTAAACTGTATGACAACAATTTGGCCTAGTTGAAAGAAAGACCTTCAATGACTGTATGAATCAGAGGCACCCATGGGAGAAACAAATGTGAAGTTTCCTCCCTCCCATACAACCTATAGGCCATCATTGCTATATACCTAAATGGTGGCTCTAAGGAGGAGACTGAATAAATTCCATTAGAATCCACCCTAAATTTTGCAGGCTACGAAACCCAATCCCTGATCAGATCGAACAAGTTTCTTCCATATTTCTCTCATTCCTTCTCCTTGAAACCTTCCTGAAATTCGACATTGTATGCGAAGTTTGGTGTGGGTGACAACTGATACATTGCCTGCAAATGTTATGGTCTAAAAGTCCCAATCGTCACCTTCTGCTCGCTGATGACAGTTATGGTCGGGATATCCACATGGTCTAGTGCCCATATGATCATATCATAATAGGGGAGGAGCCATGGTCTTGCCACTATTTTGTTCATTTCTGCCTAAATGATGATTTTGTATCTGGTGTCCAAATCATCCTTCTCATTATCGCTAGAATCATCTGAACAATTCACTGATTTAGACTAAAGAATGTCGAAGATGTATGTCTAGGTTTTGACAATATTAATACTTCAGGGTGAAGTATCAGAAACAACATTGGAGCCTTGACTTGAACTTTCGACAACCACCTTGAATTCCTTTCGTGGAGCCATGAAAGAGAATTCTATACGCAGATCACCTATAGTAAGAATTGTAAATACAGACAAAAGTTATCCTGATGAAAAAAACTCTGCGCACAAAATAGAAATAAAATTGAAATAATGAAACAAACCCCTTAGCTTAGTCATTTAAAACCCTGGTGTCCTTGCGAAAAAAATGGTCAAATTGCTTGAAAAAACATTTAGCAGTAAAAGCGAGATCTTACTATTTGTCACCTCGTCGTAGTCCAAATAAATGCCATAATTGTTTGACGAGTCATAGCATGAATCAACGCAAAAAAAAACATTTAAAATTACTCTGCAAACGGTGCGTATTAAAGTTTTCATTGATGCATTGATTAATCCTTCTTAGCTCCTTTAATTAAGTTTGTTTTAGTCTTTAATCCCCCTTTTTCAGCGTTCATCGTATCGGGAGAAATCACTCCTACCCTTTGAGCCCCCAAAACCCAAAATCGCGATGATGCGATTTAGTTTAGAAAACGTGATCTAACTTAAGCTCTTAATTAACCCGTGCTTAATTAATAAAAATTGCGACTTCGCGACTCGGGGCTACGAAGGTATATTTTTTTGGGAGAGCGATCGCCGAGTCATGAAACCCTGACAATGCTTAACTAGGGTTTAAAGTGACTTACCCCTGACACTAACCTGGGTAAACTTTTAAAACTGTTTCGCGACTTCGCATATTGGAGTTTGGAAACCATGTGACTTGTAACTCCCAAAGAGCGATAGTGTGAGGTAATAAAAGTAATAAACTTTCTTAATGGTTAAGTGACATTGACTTAGGACTATAATGGCCATCACTACTTCGAATGTTGGGGTAAACTTTCGGTTGCAAGGATTATATTTCAACCACTTGTAAAAGGCAGCTCCAACATAGGCTCCAACTAGGGATCCCGTCTTCCTACAAGATGGGAAGAATAGTAGACCAGGTGCCTATATTGGGTAAATGGAGTCATTGGTTTCTTTCCACGAAACTTGTTAAAGGAAGGGAATATAGAGGGAAAAAGAGATTTCGTCTTTACTTCTGAAAAGATTTTCAAAGTTCAATTGCATTCTAAACTCAATTGTAGCCCTTTCAATGACTTTCTCCTTCTCGATACTGAATTCAGGTCTGCTTTAAGATAATCAAAACAGTCCTAGGCAATTCAACAGATCTTGTGGGTTTTGGATTTCATTAAATGAATTAAATTCCGTGCTTTTAATCGGGGGGGGTCCTGTCTGAACTTGGGATGCAGATTCGTTTTCGAAAAGGCTGGTTACTAGAGTTGAGTGAAAATTATGTATGACAGGCTTACAGATAGCTCAGATATTGCTTCACTGCGAGCGATCCTGTTCAGTACCCCAGTGAAGTTATCTGGCCCTTTTTACTGAATTTCCTTTCACCACTTCGAATCGTAATTATGCATTTAAATGCTGAGACAAGGGAAATCATTTATGAATTTCCTTTCATCGTCTTCTTGGACTGGATCGGGGAAATCAAATATGAATTTCCTTTCACCATCTGTCTTATATTTTACTTTTTAAAACATGAAGTGGGGGCAATCAATTTGTATAAGTCATACCAGGGATGATATCTACGTAATATTCACGGTGGAGGTATGTCAACTTGATTTGATTACTCGAGACCAACCTTCTCTTAACTTTAAAAACACCTTAGCCCACAGGGAAAATGGGATAAATTACTTCCAGGGGTCTTCCTTTGAGAAAGCCTCAATCCTTCGAATATTGTTAAAAAACCTAGAAGATTCAAGATCAACCTACGCATAACTTTATTTAGTAGGAGACTGAGGAGTTATGAGGGATGGCTTGCTTTTTAAGATCTGTTTTCCAGCTTCCAAAGATAAAACATCACCTCTTCTTCCCCTATAGGAAACACAAAAAGGTGTCTGGTTTTTAAGAGGGTAAATCCCAGGACAGAAAAAGGGCAAAGGAGAAAGGCCTGGATTTTGAAAAATAGAGGTCATGGATTAAACCCGACTCTTGGAACCCTTTCTCAGAGACACTTTACACCCTCTGCTTATTTTAATTACCTCTTATCTTTATCTGGGTGAAAATTTTAGGACCCGGAGTAAGAAGTCGTTCTTTTAATGACATATCAAGAGAAAACAAGATACTTATGAGATCGTCATGGCACTTTAGCGATACTTGTTTGAAAAACAGACATCTCCGCAACTCGTATCTTTGCCTTACCATTTCGTTCTCTTCTAACATAACGGAAAAAAAATTATATCACATGTTTTTTGGCGAATTGATTCTCCGATATATGATCGCTTGTTTATTCCTTTCTCTTGTTTGGGCTACAAGTCGGGATCCTACAAGGGAACAACACGAAGAGTATCAGGGCTATAAAAGAATTTAATGCGTTGAAAATTTTGTATCCCTACTTCTAGAAAAACACTGACCTATTTTATTTGTGATGAAAGTAGACTTACCAAAGAAAAATTGTGAAATAAAAAAAAAACACAAACCAATATATATAGTGGAAATTTTGGAAACCATTTATTGCATATAAGTTTTTAAATAACGCTCGTTGACAGGGGCATTGAGGATTTTACCGTCCAAATTCTTTAATAGAAACAATTTTTTCCTTCAGGAGTTGTGAATTTGAATGGTCCGTACCAGATATGATCAAATTTACCATGTTTCGTCGAGTCTTCCTTCCTAGCATCCGATTTCAAAACCAAATCACCGGGGATAAATTCTCTATCCTTGGCCTTACGGTCGAATAACTCTTTCATGTAGTCCTGGTATTTCTGCAGCCTTTCATCCACTTCAGCCCAATGCTGTTGAACTTCAAACAACTGGTTTATTCTTCTCGTGACATGATTTGGTTCTTCTTTCTCATCTTGCCAAAGTTTCATTACGGAAAGTGCTAGATTTATAGGTAATACTACGTCAATCCCGTATACCATTTGGAAAGGAGAAGTGCTGATAGATTTTTTTGTACCTATCTGATTCACCCACAAAGAGCATTTCAAATGCACATGCCAAGATTTTTTGTTTCCCCTCAACACTTTCTTAATTATAGAGATCAGACTCTTGTTTGAAGAATCAACTAGCCCATTTCCTTGGGGGTAATATGTCGTGGAATGACCGAGCATGATATTATACTTTTGGAAAAATCTGACCATAGACATAGATTTAAATGCCTGGGCATTATCTGTGACTATCTTTCGGGGGCAGCCAAATCTAGACAAAATGTTCTCTTCTAGGAAATCCATTACCACCGAATTCGTTGCCTTTCTAGTTGGAATAGCCTCCACCCATTTGGTGAAGTAATATGTAGCAGTCGGGATCCATTTATGTTGAGCACTAGAATGAGGGTTAATTTTGCCTATAAAATCTAGTCCCCGTTGTTGAAAAGGGGCTTCCGTTTTGACCGGCACCAACGATAGTGTTGGGATTTTGTGCTTGCCTGCGAACAATTGGCAAGGGTTACTGGCTCTGAATTTGGCGTTGATGTCTGGGAATAGTTTGGGCCAATAATATCCTACCCTCAGGATCTTATAAGTCTTTGCCCTCCAGGCGTGATGTCCTCCGCACACTCCTTCGTGAAATTCATTTATGACCTTCTCTGTTTCTGATTCAACTAAACAAACCAACATGAAGCCTAGTGGGTCTTTCCAATAAAATTGGATTTCGGATATACAGTACTTCACCACATGTAGCTTTAACGTCCTGGATATAGATGGGGATAAGTCACTCGGGCATTTCAGGGTCAGCAGGTAGGACACTATGTCTTTATACCAATTTGATGAGGCAAACTTCTCTTCGATTCTGTTGGGAATTATTTGTTCATCGAGCTCGTTAAGGTCCATGCACTCTTCACATCCCTGTAGGCCATTTATCTCGAGGGCTCTGAAATTGGATTCAGCTAAGATCTTTGCCAAACCTTGTCCCTTTACTAGTCTCGTCGGTTTTATCTCCAGGTCAAATTCTTGAATTTTAGCAAGCCACCGTCCCCTTTTCCCATCACTGTCGGACTGAACCAAAATGTCTTTTATGGAACTGGTGGGTACGTACACAATTACCTTGGAATGTAACACGTAGGTTTTGAAAGCCTTTAATGCCTTCACCATAGCATACACTTTCTTTTCCATTATATCATATCTAAGTTAAACATCTCTAACACTTTTGCTAAAAAAGGCTATTGGTTTCTCGAAACCTTCTTCATTTTTCTAGAGGAGTACCGCGACAAGTGTGTGTTCGGAGGTGAACAAGAAAATCAGAAAATCCTTGAGATAATCAGGGCTTGCGAGTATGGGTGCCTCGCTTATAACCTTCTTGATGTGTGCAAATGATGCTTTGGCTTATGCTGTCCATTTCACTTCGTTGTTCTTCCTTAGCATATATGTGATCAACTTCACGATTTTAGCAAAGTTTGGGATAAATCTCCTCAAAAAATTTATTTTTCCTAAGAATGTCTAAATCTCTTTCACATTCCTAGGGATATTTACTGTGTCTATAGCTTCAACTCTTT
>ML789237.1:86202-122292 GCA_009831015.1 Picea engelmannii | reverse complement strand
CCCCAACTACTTTTTCTAGAATGTGATCCATTTTGGGTAGAGGGTAATTGTCTTTGAGGGAGGACTTATTTAGATTTCTAAAATCAACACATAGTATTATCTCCCCACTTTTCTTTCTAACCGTGACCAAGTTTGCTACCCAGTCGGAGTATCTCAGTGGTACGATTATTTTTGCGTCGAGGAGTTTTTTGACTTCCCTTTTCGACCATGGGAAATAAAATAGGATTGATTTGTCTGAGCTTTTTTCTAAAAGGTTTGACACCAGGCTTCAGGGGTATCTTGTGTTTAATCACAGTGGTGTCATAGGTTCTCAACTCTTCGTACAACCAAGTGAAAACGTCTTTATACGGACCGAGTAGATCAACATATTTAGTTTTTGTCTCAGGAGGGAGATACCTTGATATTTTTACTATCCTAGGATCCTCTTTGGTTCCTATGTCGCAGTATTCAACCTCTTCTGGTTGGGGTTGAAAACTATATTTTAAGGGCGTATCATTTTGGTTGAACAATCTCTCCAGAGGGATTAGTCCCTTTGGAATATAATTGTTCTTTAAAACTAACATGCGATGATTAGCGATCTTTTCCTGGAACCCCTGAGGATCCTCTCCCTCTTGCATGATCTATGTGTGGTCATTTTGGTTTTCTTGGTCAATGTGAGTTTCGACGAAGTCGTCCACCATTTCGAGGAACTTCCTGATTTGCTCGTCATCCTCAAACACTTGCCAGTTTTGGATGTTGTTTGGTATGGAAGGTTTGTTCCTCACCTCTATGTGGTACCTTAGTTTGAAAGTTGTAGGGGGGGAAAACGTTCAGGCTGCTTTGGCTAATGAATCGACTTGTAGGTTTTCAGCACGTGGGATGAAATGAAAATTTGTTGATGAGAATAAATTTTCTATTAAATCCCAGGCACAATTCCTGTAAGATCTCAATCTTGGGTGCTTGGCCTGGGATCGTCGATTTATCTGTTTGACTATCAACTCTGCATCTCCGTATACTTCCAAGTTTTTTATGTTTATCTTCCTGGCAGCTTCCAACCCTAAGACTAGGGCCTTGTACTCACATATGTTATTGGTGTAGTCTATATCCCATTGAATTCTATAAGAGAAGGGAATAACAAATTTATTTTCAGGGGCTACAAACAATACTCCTGTACCCGCTCCTTCATATGACAAGGCACCGTCAAAAAACATTTTCCAAATTCCAGTGCTATACATATCTTCGTCTATCTTTCTTGATTAATTTTCATCTATGTAATTGTCTTCTATAAAACTATTTACACCATGATCAAAAGACAAAATACAATTCCCTAGATCTTGATCGGAAACATAAATAGGATAATTGTTAGGATTCTGTGGGTTGCTCACTGTATATGCTAACCTCGTTTCCCTATATACCTGAGTAAATTGTCCACCAAACACATGAATTGTGGCGTAGGTCATGTCTAGTTGAAGAGACCCCCCAATTTTGGCTCCCCGYGACCTAGATAGTAGCAATCCATACTTCAGAAGTATATCRGCGATAACTACATCCATCAGGACACTTTTCATTGGAACCTGTGCAAGAGTGACTACTAAATATTTTATCATACCCATGCACTTAACTCTTCTTGAATCGAAAGTGTAGAGATCTCCATAAGGCCTGGTGATMTCGAGGCTTATTCTGTCCATAATAGACTTGGGMATCACATTATGTGAGTCTCTAGAGTCTAGAATGCAGTTAAGCAGCAGTCGATCATGCACATTCAAGGTAATATAGAAGGGAGTGATGGTGTCTCTGGCACCCTCGAAATGTGGACMAAAAGTGATATTAGGCTTATCATATTCCAATTTTATCACATCAGAGTGACTTTCYAGATSCGAAAAACCTATCATTTTGGTTATCTGCTTTCGATACATAGGATTCTTTGCTAATTCGACCAGAGGGATTGGTATTTTTATCTTATTTATCTCATTTTCAAGGCTGAAACCTCCCCCACTGTTGTCTATTTCTTTGGTTGAAACCTCAGACTCCTTCTTTTCTAACTTATTTGTTTGTGTTGATTGATTTTCCGTGAGTTTATTTACCGGTATATGTGTTTCAACTATCTTAGATTTTTTTTCTTGGGTCTCAACCTCCTTTACTTTGGGATTCTACGAATCTACCTCTTTTATTTTTCTATTACATATCTCGGTCTCCTTTGGGGCAGGCTCGTATATTTCGCCTCTAGGAAGAATTTTCTTGGGCGGAGGAGTCGACACAAGTTTGTTTTTGGGCCTCAGGTTGTACTTATGTTGGACCTTAGCCATTATTTAATCGGTCATTTCTTGATAGACAGAAACATCAGTGTTGTTTATGTCGGCATATTTATTTGACAGTTGCTCTGTGTTCAAGGAATTCTGATAATATTCTTTAGTTAAATGAGGTTTTGTGCAATCGTCACCCAAATTGTTTACGTCTTCTTCTAGATTCTCGAAATCTTGCAGGTCATTTCCTCTTATAAAATTTTCATTTTTTAAAGGAGTTTGAATTTTCTGGTCTTTGTTTTTAATCTATCTTTGTTAATTTTGAGGGTTGGGGTTTCTTATAAATTCCCTTTTAATGAAAGGATATGCCTTGGGTTGATCTAGCTCCATTATGGAAATCGTATTTGATATCTCTTTAATTATCCTAGCCATATCATCCATTTTATCATCTGAGGATCTACTAGGCCCTCAGGGTCCTTCTTGTTCCCTAAAACGTTTGGTTTCTCAGTTTCCCATTTCTAGTTTTGTTTTTAATTTGCCTGAAGCCATCATGTTAGATTCGATCTCTATGACATCGTTTTGCATTCGGGTCAGGGTATCCCCTCTCCTTTCTCTCAATAGAAGTGCGAAATCAGGTTTGAAAGCTCCCGCAAAGGTTACCTTGGTTGCAGGTTGGGATGGTTTAACTTTGATTGGGATCTTATTATATAACTTGTTAAACCTTTGAATGAATTCCATAATAGTTTCCGAATTTTTTTTTTAAAGACCCGAACTCGGTCAAATAGTAAAAATGGTCTTTTCTTTTGCCCCATTGTCTAAAAAAAGCGTCTTCTAGGGCATCATAGGATAATATCGAACCTGCGGGTAGACTTCAAAACCAGGCTCGTACCTTTCCTTCGAAGGTATGAACTAATAACCTCGAATATACGTCTTCGTTTTCGAGACCTAGGATATCTGCGAACTGATCAAAGAAATTTATATGTTCTGTCATGGTTAGGTCACCTTCCCCTGTAAATTTAGGTAAGTTTTTCATGTAGTTTTAAGGAAGGTCGTGAAGAGGGACACGTAGGACCAGAGGTGCATATCTGGCAGCTACTTTGGTGAAAAATATAGGAGGTGGGGGTGGCCCTTGGCCCCCCCCTCCTCCTCCTGGAGCCCCTCCACCTCCTCCTCCCAAAACCCCTCCACCTCCCCCTCCGGTGGTCGCCATCGATATTATTGGATAGGATAACGGTGCTTTATACAGAGGATTCTGGAACACTAAAAGTGAATCTTTAGCTTCTTCGAGAGACGAGAAAAACGAAGAAGGGTGAAAAGGGATGCGAGGGCTTGGTTCCTCGAAATTGCAAGAGGTGTAATCAAGGGAACCCACAGGTGTAGAATCTGAGTCTATGGTATACTCCTCAAGACTCGGTGAGGTCGAGATATCTAACCGAAGAGTCAGCGGGATATCGATCGCTGTTAAATTTACTAAGGGATTTTCACCTTTACGTACGCTGGAAGTTGTCGGATGAATTTCATTTTTAATTTTGGGGAGAGATAAAGTTGGGTTGAGGGTTTTAGGGGGGGGTTCGTGCGACGTTATAGGTTCAAAAGGAATCTTATCTTTGGGTTGTGTGTACCTAGGTTGATAGACCGCAGTGGTTGGCTTAAGGGAACCTCTTGTTTTCAGTATTTTTTCAGGATCGGAAACGGGCATGGTCTGTTTACCATATGGGTTTTGTCTAGTGTTCCTTCAACCGAATGCTAACTTACTTAAACGTGGAGTCACCAAGTGAATTATAAAAGAAAAATCCTTTAGAAGGTGTTCACCCTTTGTTCACCATCAAAGGGTAGAAACTTGCAAAAATGTCATTCTCCCAGGGAAAAGGTTTCGTAACTTCATTCCCCAGCAACGGCACCAGAAAGATGTTGTTCCAGAGTCTGTACTTAAGGCTAAAAATTACAGGGTCTAGGCATCTGAAAAGTGAGTAAAAGATACAAAGGGAAAAAAATCAACCTTCGGGAAAAGGCAACTAAAGATGATTTCTAAGTTGTCTTTGTCTCGCTTCCAAACATTCCTAGGTTCTTATATCCCGTTCAATTGCGGCCCATGAACGTTCGAGTTCGACCCAAGAGATGGCGGTTTTAAGTATGGTGTCAAATAGGTTCAAAGCGATGTTGGTTTGATCCGATAGGCTGGGTTCAATGTTGGGATGTATTGCAAAGGGAACAGTCATGGAGGAACAAAAAATGAAAAGAAAGTTAGAGGTTTAAAATGCCACTTCAATTCTTTTTTAACTGTATAACAAAGATCTTTTGAAATATGATGTTAAAGATAAAACAAAAACCAAAGGCCTTCTCCCATAACTGAGTTAAATTTTTAAAGAATCATGTATGAAATGTGAGAAAACATTAAGCAGTCGACAATGCGAGGCTCCTATAAGGGGAGAATCTCACCCTGTAAACAGAAGAAGAAAAAGGCAAGAAGTAATCTGATGAAGCATAAAATATAGAGATCTAAAAAGTTCACAAGTATTATACCTGCTGATAGACGATACAGAGTAAAAAATGCAAGCGATTAGATGACTAAAAGTTGGTCACCATAGTAGAAGTTGCACTAAATTGTAGCTGAGCATTCATCAGAAAAATATATGTGAAATGAAACTTAATATAAGATAACAGAGAAAACAAAACTCATAACTCAGTCTTCACAGAATCAGGAATCTTTAGATTGCTTTGTATTAATTTTCAAGAGGAACAAAGTCTCTATTACAGTCGACCAAGAAAGGTCCAGCCCTTATTCTCACTTCAAAATGCATATTTATACAAACTTCTAAACGCTAGAATCTCAATCGTTTCAGAAGTTTTCGGTTACAAAATGGGAAATTTATGCGTTTCACTTCTTTGTCTTTATCCTCCTTCATGCGGGCAGAGCACCTTCCTTTCTTTACTCTTTAGGTTCTAAAAATAGAACAGGCAGACATCTGTCATTATTTGACACCAGAAGCTTGCCCTTTTGCCTGTTCGGTGCAAGTGATGCACCTCTCCACCAACTGGGCTATCAACCTAGAAGGCTCTACTTGGTCACTCGCTTCAAGAGTGTAACAATTCTTCACTAGATATGGTAAACTCTTTCCCACTTGTCGGTCCTCTGTGATGATGGAGCATAATTGTAAACTTGGCTATGCTAGCCATTTGTCCATTTGGGTCATATCAACCTGGTTGATCTGAGATATCTCCACTTGCTCCTCCTCCATGTTTTATTTGATTTCCAACAGATGTTTAGCTATATTGATTTTTCCTAGTGTCCCAGCACTTCTCTCCGCATCAAGATCTAGAAAACCTTTACTTATTAAAGAGAACGTTTCCTCACAAAAATTCTTTACTTCATTAGCTCTCCCCCTACTTTCCAATATGTTCTGCTCCCAGAACTTCAGTAGGATATTACCTCTGGTTTGTTCCACAATGGATAATTTTGAGGTGCTGACCATCTCTATATTCGTTGTAGCTATAACAACGTCTAGGAAAGTGACCCATGCTGCCCCGCCCTCTCTTTCTCTCGAAGAAATGTTCTCTAATATTTTCTCTATCATCCGGAAGTGGTTCTGAATGGCTCTCACCTTTGCTAGCAAGTTTTGTTGAGCCGTAAGTACCTTATGTCGAATTTTGGCGGCCTACGATCTGAACATTGTTATGTCTACGACCTGTTTCTCGGCCACCTCCAATTTTGAATGCAACTCTATAATTTGTTTCCCCTATTGGCTTACCTGTGTTTGGCTAGTTTGCATCGACTGGCGCACCTGCTCGAGGTTGGACCTGAGCTTCTCGATTTCACACAAGTCAATTGTTCGGGCTTCCTCAAGGCTCCTGCTCACCTCGTCCCTGACATTCTCTTTGGTAGTAGCTACCTTAGCTTCCAATTTACTGATCAAGAGGTTCTTTCATTTCAACTGGGCCGTCAAAGTCCCAATTGAGTACTGATTGGTTGTAGCATAAGCCCCTAGTGTCCCGACTATCTCCTCTGCAAATGTTTTCTCTTTCGCGGCCTTCTCGTCTGTCATGATTTTAAAGTTTTTAGCTACTACACCCTCTTTTTGATAAAATCCTTTCCTTACCACGGCCTTTCTTTTCTTGTCAAAGAAAAATTCATTGGGAGGAATCTCCTCTATAGAAATAGGTGTCAGTTCTTCATTGAAAATCCATCCCTCGCCAGGTTTCCCCTTTGTGAACTGCAAGGGTGTGACAATAGAAATCAGACTGTCGATTTTCTTGGATTTTTGTTTCAGGGTGACTTCTTTAACTGAATCATTTGTCATGAATGAAAGTGAGTCACCCGATCCCTGTGAATGTATCTCCACTTGGCCTTGGGCCTACTTTATTGGCGCACCCTTTTCGGGGTTTCCTTCCTACTTCTAGGGGACTTCGGCTCCTATCTCTAAGGTTCCAACCTCCATGGTTTTCCCTTGGTCTTTCTCCTTGCTAGGACTCGAGTCCTTTGGACCTTTGGCTCTCGTCTGTTTTTTAACTGGAAGCTCTGGGGATTCACCCTGTAAAATATGGGGGAGACAACTCTGTCGGTGTTCCCGAAATTTTAAAAATTCGGTCATGTCTCCAGGTGGTAAGGATTGAATCTGACTTAGGACTTCAGCGAAGGACCTCGTGCCCTGAAATATTTCGTCATGCGGGGAGTCCTCGTGTTCATACCTCTTTAGGCCACAACTTTCCAGATGATTGCTCACAACCTTACTAGGGTCATGCTTCTTAAATGAATGTATATCAGCTTCATTTCTTCCAGATCCGTAGCCTTGGCTTTGGCGTGGCCAAAATCTAGCAAGGAATATGCACCGATATGAATAGGGAAGAGCGACCATACCTTTTTTGATACTCCTTTAAGCTCCTTTCTTATCCTGTCAAGCAAAGACTGTCTGGTGATCTCATGGTACAATAGCTTATCTGGCAAGAATAGAAGGAGGGCATATGGAGGGATAGGGGTGCCAAAAACCTTGATATACGAAAATTTCGCCTCTATATACCAATCTTCCATGCTGCTTAGGCTGGTCACAACGCTATCTGATATCTTGGGAGGCAACTGGCCAAAAATGGGGACATGCAGTGGAACCATTACCCAATTGAAGATCTCATAGATGAATTTTTTGGCCTTATCCTCTAAAAGCTTCAAGTGGTAGACATGGAAGGGCTCTGTACTAGATGGATTCCAGCTCCAGCTCATTAGAAGGAAAGGCATCATGAAACAAATGGTGTCCATGATGTAGGCGGACATGAAAAATGAAGTTGCTTTCCCACTCGCCTTCTTTTCTCGATATTTGATAATTTGACTGGTTAAACTGTCCAACAATAGTTTGGCCCAGTCGAAAGAGAGACCTTCAACGACTGTATGAATCAGAGGCACCCACGAGCGAAAAAAATGTGCAGTGTCCTCCCTCCCATACAACCTACAATCCATCAGTGCTATATACCTGAATGGTGGCTCTAAGGAGGAGACTGAATAAATTCCATTAGAATCCGCCCTGAATTTTGCGGGGTGAAAAACCCAATCCCTGATCAGATCGAACAAGTTTCTGCCATATTGCTCGCATTCCTTCTCCCTAAAACCTTCCAGAAATTAGACATTGTAGGCGAAGTTTGGTGTGTGTGACAGCTGATACATTGCTTGCAAATGTTCTGGTCTAAAAGTCCCAATCGTCACCTTCTGCTCGCTGATGACAGTCCTGGTCAGGATATCCACATGGTCTAGCACCCATATGATCATATCATAATAGTGGAGAAGCCGTGGTCTTGCCGCTACTTTGTGCATTTCTTCCTGAATGACGATTTTGTATCTGGTGGCCAAATCATCCTTCTCATTATCGCTAGAATCATCTGAACAATTCACCGATTCAGACTGAAGAATGTCAGAGATGTATGTTTAGGTTTTGACAGTAATAATACTTCGGGGTGAAGTATTGGAAACAACATCGGAGCCCTGACCTTAACTTTCGGCAGCCACCTTGAATGCCTTTCGTGGAGCCATGAAAGAGAATTATGTACACAGATCACCTATAATAAGAATTGTAAATACAGACAGAAGTTATCCTGATGAAAAAAGATCTGCGCGCAAAATAGAAATAAAATTGAAATAATGAAACAAACCCCTTATCTTAGTCATTTAAAACCCTGGTGTCCATGTGAACAAAATGGTCAAATCGCTTGAAGAAATATTTATCCGTAAAGGTGAGATCCTACTATCTGTCACCTTACCGTAGTCCAAATAAATTCCATAATTGTTTGACGAGTCATAGCACGAATCAACGCAAAAAAAAAACATTTAAAATTACTCCGCAGATGGTGTGTATTAAATTTTTCATTGATGCATCGATTAATCCTGCTTAGCTCCTTTAATTAAGTTTGTTTTAGTCTTTAATCCCCCTTTTTCGGTGTTCGTCGTATCGGGAGAAATCACATCTACCCTTTGAACCCCCAAAACCCAAAATCACGATGATGTAATTTAGTTTAGAAAATGTGATCTGACTTAAGCTCTTAATTAACCCATGCTTAATTAATAAAAATCACGACTTTGCGACTTAGGGATATGAAGGTATAGTTTTTTGGGAGAGCGATCGCTGAGTCACGAAACCCCGACAGTGCTTAAATAGGGTTTAAAGTGTCTTACCCCTGACACTAACCTAGGTAAACTTTTAAAAATATTTCGCGACTTCGCATATCGAAGTTTGGAAAACTTGCGACTTGTAACTCCTGAAGCGCAAAAGCGCGAGGTAATAAAAGTAATAAACTTTCTTAATGGTGAAGCGACGGTGACTTAGGACTATAATGGCCATCACTACTTCACATGTCGAGGTAAACTTTCAGTTGCAAAGATTATATTTCAACCACTTGTAAAAGGTGGCTCCAATAGGGGATTTGGCCGACGTAGATATTTTAATAACTACAGCCCCGATCCCCGAATTCACTAAAGTATTAAAGGATAAGCCAGGTCAAATAAAGATTAAGAAAGATTAACGTTAATAAATATCATCACAATTTCATGAGTCGGAATTTCTCGCGTCAAGTATTATCGAAGTCCCGACACTTAAATCCATGAAAGGTTAAATATTAATTGCTAATTGTGATTAATTAAGAGATTAAAACAAATGATTATCATCTAATTAATCCCATAACGATTTCACGATTCAGGATTCCTTGCATGTCATAACTCTTGAGGACATGATACTCGAAACCCGAAGGCCCGAAAGAGTGCAATGTAAAATCCAAAATCCATTTCGGGGATTTGTCCATCGAGGATTTGGCTGACGTGGAAATTTTAATAACCACTGCTTCGTTTCCCCGAATCCCGAAAACTCGAAATTGGGACTCCAATCATATGCAAAACGACTTTAGAAAAACACAATTTTCTAGATCGTGGAGAGGTCGTTTTCGCATTTGTATAGACGATCAACATCTAAAAATCCTAATTTGTCCAGTGGTGTCTTCATAATTTCATTTTGAGCTTGGTAATGAAGTCAAAAGTCCCCCGCAATATGAGGTTCATTTTCAGAAATATGTCGTTTGTTACTGTGTTGAGTCATCATTTTGAGATGAGGATTCTGAGCGAATGGAGTATCATTTTGAGAAACGGTTGGAAGATTTTGTGCCTAACACATCAAAGATAATTAGACTCTTTCATTTTTCCTACAGGTGTCACATATTGGGGGAATCGAATCCATCTCCAAGCCCTAATTTTCAGATTTCATATTTTCTTGTTTTGACACATGTTTGTTAAATGTAGATTTGGGGAAAATGAAAAGGGATCTCAGGGAACTAAGAGAGGTTTTTTCTTAGAATAAACATATGCACAAAACCCTCTTTCAGTTTATACACAGTTGTCGCGATTCGAGAGATACAGAACCATAACCACAACCTTAGTTTTCGGCAGTTTCGCCCATTTTCTATGGCAGAAAGTTTCAAGAATTGGTTGTAACTGTTGTTATCTTTTATATTAGAGAGGATTTCAACCTCAATAAATATATGAGACATATTTGTAAAAGAAAAGAGGGGGGACTAGTATTCCTGGGTTGTAGCACTTGTTTTCATGTTTAATAAAAGAGTGTAGAGCATTTTCGATCTATATCAGAGATTCTTGTGATTTTGTTTGCAGAGAATGTCTTATTGCTTCATTTTCACATCATTTCACTTGGTTTTATTTCCATTTTATTCCCTATTTGTAACTATGCTTGTAATGGAATTGATCTGTTTTTTATATGCTTTGTTGCTAGACAGGTTATAGGTTGTTTCTTCCAGAGATATGAAGGTTCATAATTCATCCTTGCTAGATCCTCTGTCCCAACCATCTCTTTCCACTGATTTATGCTAGGAATCCACTCATTGCTAAGTGCTCTTTGAATATTGATATGTTTTCTCTCTATTCTATTTTCATACTTTTATAAATACTTCTCTCTATAATCAACTTCTATCTTGCCTCTGTTCCATGGGTTTCCATTGCCGAAACACTCTTATTATTTGCTTGATCATTTGACTCCATGCCCAATGGAATACCTCCCGGTCCAAACCACCAACCCTAAAAACCTCAAAAAAATTTGTTACCCATAGATCTTCCCACTGTTAAGCTTATTGAATATCCTATCGTGACATATATTCAAGAGATCCCTCTCAGGTTGGAAGGGGAAACTTCTAATCAAAAGTGGTTTGAGGTTATCTTGGAATTTAATTGCATGCAACCCAAGTCAAGTTTGAGTGGAAAAATTTATTTCATTTAAAATGTGCTAAGGTTTGACTCTATTACAGCCTAGAACCAACTCTTGCAAAAACACCTGGCATCAGGCCATCTTACTTGCTATATTTTCCAAGCCATCACTGAACAACTCTTCTAAAAACCATTGTTTTGAATGTGTATGCTCCCTACACCACTACTACCCACGTACAAACACTTTTTGCACCACTACAACCCGCGTACACTCACAAAAATTGTGAAAAAATGAAAATTGAAAAGGGATATGGGTTTCTGGGACATTACTTAATTAGTTGATCGCCCATAGCCGGTCACCCCAACCGTTACTGTATATTTTGTCGTATAAAAGAATGTTTTGGGGTCACATTCCAAAAAGAAGCACGAGAGCATAGAAACTCTGCCCATTTCAATATTCCTTCGTTTCCCCAATATTTTGCAACCATATTGTGAGTTGAGCCAAAATTCCATCTGCCTCCTTTGCAAATCCTTTCCATTTCCCTAGAGAGAACTAAAGAGGAGAAGAAAACGTGGAAGCAGTCAGTGCATGGTGAACAGGATCCCAGGACCAAGTTTGAGGAGAAGTGTCGGTCTCATGTTGTAAACAAATTTTGTGAGAGTAATATAAAGAAGTACTTTTTCCTCCCTACCAAATGACGTCTTAAATATTTATGTTTTGTTTACATTTTTTTATTATGATGTCTAACCCACTAATCCATACATAGAATGCATGTTTTTAGTTTCTTGTTTGTCTTTTGGTGAATCTAGGTCAGCCTTGGGAGGATACTTGCAGTCAGGAAACAACCGAGCACAAAGGGATCGACATCGGACACAGAATTTAAGGTATGCCTACCGAATCCCTATACTTTGTCTTTTATGTATGATTGTGGGATAATGTCCGGATAGTTGATAAAAAGTAGGAGACTTTAGATGGTTAGATTTGCCTACATTTTAGAACCTTGGTGTAGTCCACAGAGGGGTTTTCCCGCTATAGCATAATTGGGGACCGTACTAGGGAAGCCTCTAGGGTCTTTGGGGATATTTCTTTTTGGGCGCTTTGAATCAGTTTATTCATTGTTTTTGAGTTTCTGTAAGCTTATGTGTCTTTAAGGGATGTTGTTCTTCCATACCAGTACTCCCTTCCTATGCTTGAATGTTGATTTTCACTCTTTTTTGAGAAGTTACAGAGGTGTATGTGGCTTGTAGTGGGCCTGCACATGTGCATACGTGCCTTGCTTTTGGACAACCCACATACATATGTTGGATGTTGAAGTGACAGTAGCATGCATGTATTGAGAAAATATTTCTTAGAAGAGGCATTCATCCTCTTCCCTGTCAAAAGTCACACTTCTCAGGGTTTTTCTTGATCTAGCCATGGTCTCTGTTATAGCAGTCTATAGCCTAGGTCTGACCTCAACATATCTTTCTTTTCATCAAAAGATTTATTGTGTTTCCTTTGATAGGGTTTTTAGACAAGTTTGGAAGTCTGCTTTGATCTACCTGTTTGGTATCGTTAGTGACTCCATGCGATCTACGTTTGGGCCTAAATTCATTTCTTGGTCTTGACTTGTCTTCATTTTTCCCTTTTTTTCTTTCGAAGAAAATAAAAGAATTCATTTTCAAATTTCTTGTTTTGAAGCATAAAACAATAAAATAAAAAAAATTATTTTTTTGTTTGGTAAAGTAGTTTAGGTTAGTTTTTTTATTTAGCAAGGATTTTTTTTTTTCTTAAGTTCTTTACTTGAATTCTTAGGAAATTAAGTAGCTCGTAGTCGAGTGAAATCTTGTTTTAATTTTTTATTTTCAAAGATATGAGAAAAGTAGTTATGAAAAGTTTGGTTAAAGAGTTTAAATTGGCAAATCTTTATTTGTGAAGAAACAAGTATTTTGTTTCTAGTATCATCTTATGCTCTTCTCTTTCATCTCTTAAAGAACATCATTGGTTTCACTTCCATTCCTTTTGACTTAAGACAACCACTAAAATTAACTCTTAATTAAAAGTTATTAGACTTTGTGTTTGAAGGGTCCATCAATTTAGTCTAGGCTAGATTCTTGATTTAGAATTGGAGAGGAAACACTTTAAGGCTACAAAAATAAACATAAGAGTCTGAGCTAGGGAGTGCTTGAAAGTCCAGTAACTTTGAAAGTTATCTGGGACCCCCCTATAACACAGGGGATAAACACGAGGTTGTGTAAGGAAAGGTATCGGAGATAACCCCTCCAAAGCCGGACCAAGCGTAGTGGGGAACACATATAGAGGGATTATCTTGGGATTTATTTGATCGCATTTTCCACGGAGCTTCGTGGGTCTCGAATATGTTCAAGGTGATTATTTTTCTTCCAGAACACTTTCTTTATATACCCTTGATAGGTTTCGGGCTTGATACCATGCCCATTGCAGTCCACGTGACTTTCGTCTGTACCCGCCTGGTGATTGTTCGCATGCTGGCAACCTAGTTTCCTTTATCTTAGTGACTTACACAGGTGACTGTGGGGGTATACCGTGGTACCTAGGGTAGACATCAGGCCACAATTTTCATATTATACCCAGAGGGTGCTTCTGTATTCGAGTTTCACTTGCACTGGTAAGTTTCTCTAGTGTTGGTTGGTGTAATTCTTCTTCCAACTAACTAGTGATCTGCTTGGCTTATCTCATAGGATATTTTTCTAGTGTGTGTTGGTTTTCAACGTTAATAGAAAGAAATAGCGTGTCATTGATCTTCTCACACCATGGAGGATCACGAAATCCGCTGGTCATGAAGGCTTCTTGGCCTACCACTGGTTAATATGGAGCCACCCCCACCACCGCTAAGGCGAAAACTAGACCAGCAAGGGTCTTTTGAGGTGACTGGGCCACAGGAAACTGATCCTGAACCATCTCCAAGAGGAGAACATTTAATTCCATAGGAACCAACCATTGCTAACCTCAAAGAAAAATATATTGGTCCTTATAACCCCCCAATCACTAATCTATTGACACCCATTGTCATACAGGTTAAACCTTATGAGCGTCAGGTAGTGTCACAAGTAGCGATGGAGACAAATGATGCTACTTCTTCTGGGAATCATCATACTCCCTCTATGGCTATCACCACAGTGGGTGTTCTGCCTCCTAACCAACCATCGTCGGTCCCTATCACCATGGTCTTGACTGCCTATACCTTGGGAAATGGTCCTCTTCTGTCTATGGCAGCGATCACTGCTCCTTTCACCCAGAGTGCAATAAGCCCTCCGTTCTCATACGGGATGCCTGGCTTTGATACAAACTCTGTCTTTTCCTACTCCACTCTAAATACTTTAGGTATGGGGGTAGGGACCTCTAACACTCCTCTGCAAGGATCCATGGGGGGCACTTAAGCTCACAGTAGCGCTTTCCCTTATGGAGGGGGTCATATACCTCCTTCGTCCCCTTCACTTGGCGGTGCTCACCAGCACTCTGTCGGTCTGAATGTAAACTATAGTTCATTTAGAGAATTTATTCAATGAATTCCTTCTTATAGCATGTCGGTAGGTTCAACATCGTTCCGTCTCGGCCAAGGGAAACCCCGGTTATGGACAACAAAATCCTATGCAGGGTACTATTCCTGCACAGGGGGAAACTTAGGAATTCCTTCCTCACAAGGACTTTGGAATCCATGGCAGGGATCAGTTCCCTTGTCAGGGATGTCGACTGAGGGCAACCCCTTCTATAGCAAATGGAACCCCGAGCAAGGCTCAACACCTATGCTCGTCAGATCAGCAGGGGGAAACCCTTCCCAAAATCCTTGGAATGCGACGCAAGCCCAACCCTTTATGTCCTATTACGGGAGTCTTCCGATGACGTATCAACAAGTGAAAAATTCATATGTTGGTCATGACCATGGTTATTACTAGAACCCTGGTCAACAACCCAAATTTTCCTGGAAACCTAGTGCCAGCCAAACTCCAGGTTCCTTTTTCCCTGGTTATAATCAACAACCCAAATTACTGTTTATGGCATCTTTGCACTTGCCAGACTTGACAAGGTTATTAAATGATCCCATATGTCACGATCTGCGTTGGCCCCCTATGCTGACCAAGTTTCCTTCAGACATTCCAAAGTTCGAGGCCAAGCCTAATGAAGATCTAGGCGATCATGTGACTACCTTCCATTTATGGTGCTCGTCCAACTCTTTGAGAGACGACTCCATCTAGTTGGATTTTTTTCAACGCACTCTCATCGAGAGTGCTGCAAAATGGTATATTGAGCTCAACCACTCAATATACTCTTCCTTCAGCGAATTGGCAATGGATTTCTTAAACCATTTCCAATTACCTATGAGATACGATGCCAGCACCAAATTGCTAACTAACTTTGAGCAGACAAAAGCAGACCATATCTTAGATCACATCCGAGAATGGAGATGCTGGAAAAGTTTGATAAAAGTACCAGTCCCACCAACATTCCTTCTTGAGTGGTTCCTTAAGTCTTTGGTACCCCAGTTATATAAAGACATCGCAACCTCGGGGGTCTTTTAAGAAGAAGAAGCGATAATGAGATCTCAACAGCTAGAGATTATTTACTCTCAATATGGTTTACTTTACGAAGTTTCTCCAGATGCACCGTGGTCGATACTTGAAAAGATCAGACATAGATATGGGCCACATGCCGATGGTATTGTAGGTTCAGTGAAAATGAAGCCCGTTGATCAGGTGTCGAATCAATTACAACAATTGTCCATACAACATACATCGTCCAACTAGACCACTAGTTCAGCTACTCCCCCTACTCAAATGTCGGATGTACAGAATGTGCAATCGACAAACCTGAAGGCCACCCAACAGAAAGAAGAAACAACAAAAGATGGGTAAGGGGGATAAGAAACCGACCAATAATGTTGGCAGGGGAAACACAGAAAAGAAGAAGTCGAAGTATCCATGTAATCTTTGCATGGAAGACCACCCGACTCACTAGTGCCCTAGGCTTACGGAGGCCCAGAAGTTATTGCCACTGTAGCAGCCTGTCATGTTAATGAATCCATTTCCACATGGGAAAAATTTAAGTCAAGCCTCTTCGAGCGCGGATGGGGGAAGTCAGATACCCCCTCCATTTGCGAGTAATCCTACATCTGTGAATGTGTACATGATGAAAGGTAGTGTTGAATTAACAACTAGGACACACGACTATAGAATTCCAAACACCTCTGAGAAGGGTAAAGAAGCCAAAAACCCATCTCTTCCTCTCCAGATTGAGAAGACGTTGGGAGAAACAATGACACACATCCCAAAAGGTGCATTCAAGAAAGCTTCCCACAACCCAAATGCAAGGGCCACCCAAAACTACTCTATGGTGGAGGATTTGTCACAAACCCCTTGTGTGGGATGTCTTCTTTGGAAGTCCTCCAGAGATTCCCTTCCTAGAGAAAGGCTCTATTAGCTGCCTTAGTTTCTACTGAGACTTGTAATTCGGGAATGATCATGCTTGATATGACCGACTTAAAACCTCATCTTCCTTACCACGTGGAATTTCAGATAATAGTGGCTTACCCCACAAAATTTTTTACTATAAACATTTTCTGCACGGTGGTTGATGAGGGCACCTTGACATGCATGATGTCTTTGGTGTGTTGAAAGGCCATTGGCCAACCCGTTTTGTCTTCATCACCTACTCTTCTTACCACTTTTGACGGTCATTCGTTTTGACCACATGGAATCATCCCCTCTTTCCCCATGCAGTTAGGGGGGAAGACCGTGTGCATCGAGGTTGAAGTGGTAGATGCGTCTCTTGACTACAATATCTTGTTAGGAAGGAGTTGTACCTATTCTATGCAAGCAGTGGTCGCGACATTTTTCTGGGTCTTGTTGTTTCCACATGAGGGTTGAATGATGTCCATTGATCAGTTATCCTTCTCCCATCTTGACCCTTCATCAGGGGTATCCATGGTCCCGATGATTGATAACCCTCAACCCAAAATCATCAACGTAGGGGTTAGTTTGTTCCCACCTTTGATGGGTACTTTCAGTTACCCACCTTCGACCGACAACTTCCATTACATATTGGCTATCCTCGACCAGCCTAGGGCTGAAATATTTCAAATCTCGTTGTTTCACACGACTTACTTTAACGATCCATGGACTCTTCCTTCCCCATGAGTTACAATGGAAGGAAAAAGACACCATGGCATGTCCATTCCTTTATTTGCGGTAGAAGTTGCGTACTCTATAGTCCATCAATATTTCGGTGACCCCGATCCAACTCCCGCATAGGAGTTAGATGCAGTTCTCGATCCTATTTGGGCTCAAGGTTCCCTCACCGATAATGATTCTTTGGACTTAGTCTTTCCCTCAGACGAGGATACTATTGAGGCAATGACTAGTCTAGACAGACCCTGGGATGATCTCCATCAGAGATCTTATTTTCTCCCAGAGTTAAGAAGAACTGAAGCAAGAGAATTCACTCTAACTATCAATGGAGATAGGGATTATCATATCAATCCTTTGGCTATGCACACTATTTACATTGAAGGAAATATGGAAATCATCGTTAAAATGATACCTATTGATATCTCCAGAATACATGGCATCATGGAGAATATATTTGTCGGAACAGATTGCTCCCCCGAGGAGATTCGAATCTACACAGATGTATTTAAATAATTTTGCGACGTGCTTGCCTGGTCTTACGAGGAAATGTCAGGAATAGATCCAAGATTCGTTCAACATGAAATCATGACATATCTTGATGCCAAGCCAGTCCGGTAGAATCTTCGTCCAGTTAATCTCAGGAAAGAAGAAACTATTAAGGCTGAAGTAGAGAAACTACTCAAAACTAGTTTCATCTACCATGTTTAATTGACTCAATGGGTGTCAAATCCCATGCCAGTCAAGAAAAATCAGGGTACAATTCACGTATGTACAGAATTATATGATTTGAACAAAGCTTGTCCAAAGGATAATTTCCCCATGCCATTTATTGACCAGATAGTCGATGAATGCACAGGTTGTGAGGCCTTTTATTTCATGGATGGCTTTTCGGGATACAATCGGATACAGATCAAACCCGAAGACCAACACAAAACTGATTTCATTTGTCTGTGGGGTACATTCACTTATCGAAAGATGTATTTTGGTCTGAAAAATGTTGGAGCTACTTTTTAGCAGGCCATGTCTTTTTCTTTCCGCGACCTCAAACACGTAGTTGAGGATTATCTTGATGATTTAGCATCATGATCTCGTAAGAGAGATAATCATCCAGCACACCTATGACTTATATTTGAGTGATGTCGTTGCTACCGGATTCACTTGAATCCAAACAAATGCAGCTTTTGCGTAACATCTGGTCATCTAATTGGTTTCATAGTTTCGACAACAGGGATCATGGTCGATCCTCTAAAGGTTGAGGCGATAGTTCAGTTTCATATTTTACAGGGAAAAGTGAACTTCTTACGACGTTTCATGCGTTTACTGAAGAAGGACATTCCCTTTTATTGGGACGAAGCCGCTCAGTTCTCTTTCAAAGCGTTGAAACGCGCCTTCACGTCTACCCCTCTTCTTCGGCCACCGAATTATAATAAAGATTTCTTATTGTACTTGGCCACTGCAGAGTCGACCATCAATATGGTTTTGGTTTAGGAGGATGATTTTCTCTTAGAATACATGATCTATTACCTGAGTCGAGGCCTGGTTGGACCGGAACTTAATTATTCCCATGTTGAAAAACTTGTGTTGGCAACCATTCATGTTGTCCACCGGTTCCATCATTACATCTTGTTTCACAAAACCATTGTCATTTCCATTGTGAATCAATTTCAATATGTGTTGACACGACGTGTAATCGATGGAAATATCAGTAGATGGATAGTTATCCTCCAAGAATTCGACTTGGATTTTTTCTCAGCGAAATCCAAAAAGTCGTTGGTCTTCGTGAAACTCATTTCGTAACTTTCGGTCAAATAAGGTGATGTTATACCCGAGGAGTCGCCTATCAAAGGATAAATGTTTTTGATCGCGTCTTCAGACCCCTATTATGGATATATACTAGTCTATCTCCATAATTTGAAGGGCCCCACCTCTGCTTCTCATGATGAGAATCACCATATACGCCATCAGGCCAAGAACTGTCTCATATTCAAGGACACTTTGTATCGTCTAGGTGTAGATTGCATCCTTAATCATTGAATCACTCATGAAGAATCGGAAATAGTGCTTAATGATTGCCACACAGAATCATGTGGAGATCATTTGTCTGGGTTGGCAACAACCGAAAAGATTCTACGAGGTGGTTACTTTTGGCCGACATTAATCAAATATTGTGTTGAATCGGTCAAGAAGTTCCACCCATGTCATATCTTCTCTCGGAATATGAGGGCACACCCCGCTCCCATGTTTTCTGTCATCACAATTGGTCCCTTCACCAAGTGGGGGGATTGATTACTCTACATGAAACCCTTCTTCGGCAAGGGGGCACTGTTATATCATCGTAGTAGTAGACTACTTCATGAAGTGGGTCGAAGCTATGCCAAATTTTAAATATGATGGCAAGACAACAACTCTCCTTTTGTTTAACTGGGTAATATTAAGGTTTAGCGTCCTCAGAGAAATTTTCTTTGACAATGGAAGTCACTTTCAAAACAAAACAATGTCTGAGTTAACGTCAAATCTTGGGTTGAGGAAAGAAAATTTGTCACCCTACTACCCACAAGCGAATGATCAGGTGGAAGCTGTGAATAAATCCCTTAAAACTATCCTACATCGAATGATCAGTTCGGCCAGGTCAAATTGGCATTTGATGTTGTACTTGACATTATGGGCCTACCAAACGTTTGTTAATACTACAACCAGTTTCTCACATTTTCAACTCATTTACGGGCTGGAAGTAGTTTTTCCTATAGAGTTCTAGATCCCCTCTCTAAATTTGGCAGTATAGTTATTTCCAGACACTTCACTGATTGAGGAGCATTTATTATATCTTGAGTATCTTGATGAGAAACGTCGGGATCCATCCTTGTCTAATGGGGCTCACAAACAAAAATTCAAGTGTCAGTATGATCAGTCTGTTTGTCCTCGGATTTTCTTTGAAGGCGACCTTGTCCTAGTCTATGACCAAGATAAGGACCCCTGGGGGCAAGCAAGTTCAAACCCATGTGGGTCAGAACTTTCATCGTGAAGGAGGTTCTAAAGAAGGGCACTTATCATATGATGGACTTTGAGGGAAATTCTTTGGCGGTGCCTAGAAATGGGCTCTACCTCAAGAAGTATTAATCGTAGGTGGGTCACCTTGGGTGACTTCTTGTAACATATGTATAGTCTTATACATTTTCTTTTTAGTTTTTGTCTTTTTGGTTTTATGGACGTGTCATTTTTTATTTCATCTTTTTCACTGTGGTAGATGTCAAGTGAATCATAGGTGTTCGTTGGGTTTGCATATGGTACTAGCCGGCACACTCAGAGGCTTGCTTCCGCATCTTGGTTGATTTTCACACCTCAGGGCTAGTGGATATCTTCAGGAGGTATATGTTTAGGTGACACCACAAACAATGTCACCGAATACAACGAAGTTTTAGAGTTTATTCGTGATGCTTTGTCGCATGGTATCTCTCACCTCCGGGTATACTTAGATGCTAAATTGGTTGTGTCCCAGTTAAATGGGGTTTACTGCGTTTACGATCCTACACTACACCGACGGTTCCTTAGGGTATGTCTCTTAGAATGAAGCTTTAATTATATTACATATATCCATGTTCCTAGGAGATTGAATCAAATCACATAAACTCTAGCTAATCATGTGTTAGATTGGCATATTGCAAACAAGTAAGGAAAAGAACACACACACATGTAAATACATTTGTAAAATAGATGTAATCCATAAGACGTAAAAAATATGTAAAATATCCATATATATATCAAAAATACTAGAGTACATGGGTGGGCGCAAGCGCCTCAAAAATATGTCCGGTAAGAGTCACTGGGCTTATGCCCTCAAAAATATACAAAAAATGCTCTTGGCACGTAAGTAGTCCATCCTAGCTAAGGGTGGGGCCTGTTGGCCCTGCCATAGTGAGCAACGACGTTTTCCAAATGCTGGAAGAGTTGGAACCAAGTCCGTGGCACCCCAACTACGTGAGGTTTCATCGACGGTAGGAGATCCTCGATCTCCGCCATAGGGACTATATGAGTGAGCGTAGTGAGGTTCCGCTCCACCTGTCTCAATACTTTCTCAGCCTCTCCGGCTAGAGGCCCCCCTGCTGCTGCTGCTAGTCCGACGACTGTTGTTGGTCCTTCCTCTGGTCGAGGACGTCACCTGGTCCTCGAGAAGTATGCTAGACGCACTGGTCCCACATCTGTACATAACATATACATAAGTGTCAGATACTCTGGTATACAAAAAAATGATATATATAAAAAGACATAAAAATTAAATAACTTTGAAAAACAACTTACCCATCTCTCCTCGCTCTACTCTGAGAGGTACAAGCATGTCAGGATCCCTAGAAAAATTGATCCCAACGTAGGGGTAGTCCTCTATTGCTAGAATTTGTTATGACCACCTGTCAAAAAATTTATCATCGAAGGCCTCGATGGTCCTCCCTCCCCCTTGTCGTAGCAACAATGCCACCCATCTACATATCACTGGGAGAGAGGCCTCTTTCCCTTGTATAGTCTCTCGAGGAATGAGACTGGGTAACCTCTCAAAGAAAAAGGAACACAAAACAGTCCCAAACCCGAAGTTTCAGTGCTCCCATATCCAACACTATATTAGTTGTCTCTTCACGCAATCTAGCATGGTTGTACTCTAGTCGAAAATATGTTCATTTAAGCACTGTACTGCACAATGCATGTGCACCCGGGAATCCTGATGAAAATATGCAGATCCAATGATTTTCCCAATGAGTAGAACTATCACTTTGAGTGATAGGTTGCTGATATTATGTATAGGCACCTGAGAACCTACTTTCTCAGTACCAGCCTCACAATGGAGTCCAATCAACTCCTCAAAGTTGCGAGGCCTGGGGGGAAAATTACGCAAGTTGACTCGATCCCCTCTCCTCGAGAGACCAGTCAAGAAGTAAATGTATTCAGTCATTGGATTCAACGACTTCCCCTCGAGCATGAATGCCTCTGCGTTAGGATGCCAATAATCTATCAAAGCATTCATCAACCTGGGTTGTGACCTCATAAACAGACACTGGAAGAAATTTAAAAAAACGCATTGTGATAAAACAACAATAGCATCAGGGTCCTCTAAGACCAAAAAATTAATGTCCTCATGTTCCCTCTCTCTGCAATGAACATACATCCTACAAAATGCCAAAGTTTGGAGAGTTAACTCTTGCCTTTTCATTTTTTTCCACTTATTTGAGGGTGTATGTGGGTTGTCTTAGCCAAAGTCGCGTGTGCACGTGGGAAAATTATCTTCTTCCCACATGTACACACAGGCTATGCTTGGACAACCCATGTACATGCAGGGCCAACCTTTTTAAAGGTCATCTCCCCCCCCAAAAACAAAAATAAATGAAAAAATGAAGAATGGAATTGCAAGAGGGGATAGTTTTTACTTACTTGGTCCAAGTGGAAGTTCATTTCTTCCACTAAAGTTCCTGAAATCAACTCTTTCAAAAAAGGGGTGTTTTTTGACTTTTGGTCAATTCTCAAGTTACAATGGTGATAATGAGCTGCCAACATTCTATTTATAGACTTTTTGGCCCCTTTTTGTCATTTTTTGGACCCTTTTGTCATTTTTTTCTAGCTTGAAAATCATTTACTATGGTTCTTGAGTTTCTCGGGGGATGTTACGATAAATGTTACTTTGGGTATTTGGGAACTTGTTTTGAGAGTTGGGGCATTTTTAAAGGTATTTTGGTAAAAATTTGGTTTTTCCAACTTTGTGCATGTAAGATAGGATTCCACTTCCACTTGTTGCACCTCGTTGTCTTTTTATCTTTTCCATAGGATAAATCCCACTGAATTGTGACAAAGAACCCTCACTCCTTCTCTAAAAGTGTCGTAATTTAGTGGTAGACCCTACTTTCCAATGGATGCCCTAGGTAGATACTGGCTTCATTTTGGTGTCCATGCCGTCACTAATGACTATAGGCTCAAGAGTCCTTATTAGATTTTCTTGATTACGAGTTTGAGCCTCATTTGCATGATTCATTATCACTCTTGACCTCACCCTCAAGACTCCCAAAACACAACAGGTCTTCTTTTAAGCTCTTTTCAGACCCTCTAAACATGAAAATATTGTCGAGCGATCTTGTTTCCCTTCATGCTCACCAAACTAAAATTTGAAGGCACATTTGTCCGGCAGTAGTTTACCCCTTTTTCATTTCGGATGGTCAAATGTACGAACAAAGGTATACTCTAGGAACTTTGGTTCACTATAAGAGTATTCTCAGGTATACTTTTACCCCTTTTTCGGGCCCGAGGGACTAAATTTACGAAAAAGGAACCCTCACGGAGTCCATAGTTAAGCTCTCTTACAACTCCCTAAAATTGAAAATATTTTCGAGTGACCTTGTCTCTTCACACTCGTTAAATTAGTCCAGAAGAACATCCCTTACGGAGTCCATAGTTAAGCTCTTTTCAGACTCCTTAAATATGAAAATATTGTTGAGTGATATTGTCTTTGTCACACTCATTAAAATGATTTTGAATAGACATCTTTTCGGTTCTAGTTTACCCATTTTTTGAGCCGACTAGACTACCTTCAAAAAAGGTATCCCAGTGGAGTCTCCTTTTACGCTTTTTCAGACTCTCTAAAAATGAAAAACCATCGATGTTACCCTCTCTTGGCTCGTTAAAATTACATCGAAGGACGTTATCATTGTGTCTTATTAATCGCATTTTCATCCCTGTGTATTTGGCCTAATTTTGGTTCCATGTTTCTCTCAAATGAACCATTTGAAGCATGCCTTATACGCAAGCCTTGTAGCACTTTGCCTTTGCATCTTGACACCTTGACCCATGGAGGATTTTTCTCGAGTGTCCTTTTCCTGCATATGTCCCCTTTCTCTAAAAATTAGTGTGTTCCTTATGCTTGGAACTAGTATGTCTGCGATACTCGATCCTCCTTTGTAACATACCATTCTTTTTTTCTTTTTCAAGATTCCCAAAATTATTGAAAAATACAAAAAAAAAAATATACCCCAAAAAGAGGAAGGGAAAAGTATTTTATTTTTTTGTTAACAGCACAATGAGTCTCCCTTGGAAAAAGCACATCCTTTCGTTTGTTCTTCAAGCCTTAGGATTCAATATTACCTTAGGAAGTTGTTCTCGCTACATAGAGCTCTGTCCTCCTTCATTTGGTTATCCTTACAAACATTTGGAGAGTTCGCATTGCCTCCTCCATCATGAACTTAGGTCAATTCCATGATGCCTAAGTATCATCTTTTGTTGTTCTTTTGTCCAAGGGAAGTTGTAATAAACTTGAGTCAGCCCTTTTACATTTTGTCTCTTGTCCTCATGTCGGACCACCTTGAAAGTCCAATCAAGTCCTTTCTCAAAATCAATGAATTTATCCATTTGATCACCAAGATCCTCTTGTATGTTCTCGATGAGCCGTCGAAGACCTTTGGGTAGTGAAATCGTACACTGACATTACACTCCTACCTGATTTTTGAATATTTTGAAGTTGTTGCTCAAGCTCTGAAGACCTCATCTCCATCCATCAGGTATCATTGGCTTATTGAAGATGGATACTATACATGTATATATTTTGATTTTGACATGTATATCCATTGTGTACTACTCACGACTACACTTTATATAGTTATATGACATTGATCTGCAGTGTATTTGATTGGCAACCATGATTTTATTTCATCATGAGCATGGGTATTTGGTGAGACAAATTGTTATTTTGCAGATGGAACCTCCTGAAATCTGGTCCCTGGGATCACTCGCTTCGTACATTGGTGAATATTTGTAATATATTTCAGCCATCAGATGCTCTTCTGACCTCACACATTAGGGGGCATTTGTTATAACCCTAAACTGCACCAGACATGCATACCTGGAATCAGGCCATCTTACTTGCTATATTTGTCAAGCCATCATTGAAAAACTCTTCTAAAAACCATTGTTTTGAAGGTGCACACACCCTACACCACTATTGCCCACATATACATGCTTGTTGCACCACTACAACCCGCGTAGACTCACAAAAATCGCAAAAAAATGAAAATTGAAAAGGGATACGTGTTTCTGGGCCATTACTTAATCACTTGAGCACCCATAATCAGTCACCCCAACCGTTACTATCTCTTTTGACCTATAAAATAAGGTGTTGGGGTCCCATTCCAAAAATAAGCATGAGAGCATAGAAACTCTGCCCATTTCAATATTCCCCCGTTGCCCCAATATTTTGCAACCACGTTGTGAGTTGAGCTAGAATGCCATCTTCCTCCTTTGTAAATCCTTTCCATTTCCCTAGAGACAATTGAAGAGGAGAAGAACACGTGGTAGCAGTTGGTGCAGGGTGAAGAGGAGCCCAGGACCAAGTTCGAGGAGTAGTTCTAGTCTCATGTTGTAAAATACTTTTGTGAGATTAATATAAAGAAGTACTTTTCCATCCCGCCAAATGATGTCTTAAATCTTTATGTTTTGTTTACATTTTTTTATTATGATGTCTAACCCACTAATCCATACATAGAATGCATGCTTGTAGTTTCTTGTTTTTCTTTTGGTGAATGCAGGTCAGCCTTGGGAGGAGACGTGCAGTCAGGAAACAACCGAGCGCAAAGGGATCGACACCGGATGCAAAGTTTAAGGTATGCCTACGAGATCCCTATACTTTTTCTTTTGTGTATGATTGTGGGATAATGTCGGGATAGAATATAAAAAGTAGGAGACTTTAGACGGTTAGCTATGCCTACATTTTAGAACCCTGGTGTAGTCCATAGAGGGGTTTTCCCACTATAGCACAATGTTTTACTGTTTGCTGGTGAGTTTCAAACTTTATTTTTCTTTTGTCACATATTTCCTCAAGGTTCAGCAAGGTATTGATACAACTTTGGATGATAGAGAATTCTCTACCTCGGGACTGTCGTGTAAGATGGAGGGAAGGTAGGTAGATTTTCGAGGGTAGAATGACTTCTTTCCCATACACAAGAAAGTAAGGTGAATTTCTAATGGAAGTTTTGGGGATGACACGATCCACCAAGAGCGAATTTTGCAATGCATTGTGCCAATTTCTCTGGTGATCCACTATGGTTTGTTTAAGGATACATATGATGTTCTTGTTTTTATATTTTTCTAAGCAATTTTCTTGGGGATAGTAATTGGCTAAGTATTTTAAAATAATTTTTCCAATGCATACTCATATAATTTCAAGGATGATAATTTAATATAATTATCAAATACTAAAGAGTTAGGCATTCCAAACCTCATGATAATGTGTTTCTCAAAAAAATCTTTTACTTATTCCTCATTCACTTTGACTAAATCTATTGCTTCAATCCAACCTGTGAAATAATCATTCACGGTCAGAATATACTTGTGTTGTTTGTACAAATGAGGAATTATCTCACCAATGATATCCAGGCCCCACTTATTGAAGGGTTCTTCCACTTCTATAGTTTGGAGAGGAAGAGTAGATTATGTTCCCTCCTCACAACTTTTTGACATGCTTTGTAGCTCCTTGAGTATGATTGAGCATCCTTGAAGAGTGTGGGCCAATAGTATATTGCTCTCAACACTTTGGGAGTTGTTGTGTATCTTTCAAAATGACGACTAGTCATTCCATCATGCATATATTTTAGGACATTATAAACATCTTGTATTTTGAGGCATCTGAATAAGACTACGTCGTAATTATTTTTGAACAAGATGCCATGTAATATCTAATACTGTGAATATTTCATCCGCAAAACTCTGTTTTTCTTAGCATTGATATGTTCTAGAGTAGTGCCATGATATAGATAACATTTAAGATCATTTTAACATGATTCTTCAATGGATGGGACATATGGAACCTATTGAGTAAAAATTGTAGGTTCATATTGCCAACCATCCTCCTATAGTTCTTCAACGTCGGCTCCTTGTGTCACCAATTCACATAAGACTTGACCTTTTAAAATATTGGTTGGTCTGAATTCGAGGTCATACTCTTGTAGAGTCGTCATCCAATTCCCTGGTCTTTCACCCAGTTCCTTTTGAACAAGCAGGGACTTTACCTTTGGGTGTGGGAAGGTGAATTTAGTGTGATTTTTTAGGATATATGGTCTGAACTATTTGACTTCTTTATGGACAAAAAAGGATTTATTTTCCACTGGAGGATAATTCAGTTTAGTACCTTATAACCCATTTCTCATAAACATGATATGGTATTAATCTCCTTGTTCATCCTTTTGCATGAGCATTGCTACTAACGAGTGATAAGATGTGAATGTATATAGTAGGAAATATTTAGAAAAATTAGGACTCTGAAGAGATGGTGCATTGTCTATAGAGGTTTTAATGTTTGTTTGCTTCCTTCTCCAATGGTGTCCATTTGAACTGCACGTCCTTTTTAATCATATTTTGTAAAGGTTTCACAATTTCAACAGAATATAGAAAAAATCTTCTTACAAAATTGATTCTGCTGAAGAATGATTGCATGAACCTCTTGTTGTGCGGTGGAAAAATTTGTAGGATGGATTTGGTTCTTTCTGGGTCCAACAAAATTCCATCTTTAGAAATAAAATGTCCTATTAAGATACTTTCTGAAACAATGAATATAGTTTTCTTTGGATTAAGAGAAATCCCATATTTTCTTCACTGTTCAAAAATTTGTCTCGGATATTTTGGGTGGTCTTCTCTTTTTTTAGAATAAAAAGTGACATCATCAAGGTAAACCACCATGATTTGATCCATAAATCCTTTAAAAGAAATGTCTATTTCCCTCTAAAATGTATATCTTGTGTTCATAATACGAAAGGGTATCCATCTATAACCATAAGTTCCCCATTTAGTTTGTAAAGTGATCTATAATCAGTTTGGTTCTGCCACGAGAACCTGATTGTTTCCTGAAAATCCATCTAATAGAAAGAATAGTTGAGATCCAGAGACTAGTTGCAGTATTTGTTCCTTTGGGGGAATTGGATAGTTATCTTTGTCGGAAGCGGGATTGAGATTGCATAAATATATATAGATTGTTATTTGTCCTGACTTTTTCCTTACGAGCACCATATTATAGAACTAAGTTGAATGTCTCACTTTGAAAATGATTCAGGCATCTAATAGCTTCTTGAGTTCCTTTTGTATTAGAGGTTAGAGAATCAGATGTATCTTTCTAATAATTTGTTGAAACAACATGACCCCTTATTTGATGGGAATCACATGTTGTATAATTCACATATCATACGTCTTCAAGTCGTCATATATCCAAGAAAAATCATCTTGATACTTCTTGAATAATTTCATGAATGTGTTTTTTTCTGAATATGAATATCAGGTGCCCAGGTTAACGTACTTAGGTTGTTCATATGTTTCCATATTGACCAAGAAATGCATCATAGTAGAACTGTTGGTCTTTCGATTATTTGGCCTCCTAAACTTGGATTGTAAATCAAATAATTTTTCAAGAGTCAAAACTTTCTTCGAAACACAATTTTCCTTCACCTTATTAGTTTCTTCTCGATAAGTTTGCAACTCTTGTTGATGTACCTCATCATTGATCACTAAGTCTTGGAAAGTGTATGAACTAGTAATAAAGTTGATAGTTTGAGAATCACTTTCGAACACTCTCCAACTCGTGGAATTGTCGGGTACGGAGGGCCTAAACATCATTTCAATCGAAAAACCATCGTTAAGAGGCACAAACCTAGATGTTGCATTGGCAAAAGTATTTGCATCTATATTTTGATCATGATGTATAGAATTAATATTAAATGCATCAATGAATAAAGAAAATTCCATACCTCTTGCTGATAGGATTTTAGATGCAGAGACAGGCAATGAATAATATTTCTTACCTGTCGAACAATGATCTCAGAATCACCAAACAATTTAAGTTATTTTACCTTGAGGTCAATGGATTTTTTAAGGCTTCATATTCAATAGTGTTGTTGGTGCATTCAAACTATAAATGGAATGATACGAATGTTTTTCCTTGGCTGGGGTTAATTAGGACACATCCTATGCTGGCTCCATCCTGTGTTTTAGAGCCATCGAAGAGCATGGTCCACATGTCAAGAATGTTAGTCTTGTTAGTCAAACTAAATACTAAGTTAGTTAGTACTGGACAAGATCCATTATATATTCATGGGAAGAGGCCTAATTGTAATTCTTATGATATTTCATAAGTCTGAGCTTCGTAACAACCATAATCAATTTCGAAAAAATAATTCCCCAAAACAAAAAGAGAAAATATTATGGGCTCGTTTTTACCTTCCAATTTTGTCAATGTGTGCTTCATGTGTGCTTCACTGTTAACATGGAATTGATTGGCTTTTCCTTTATAAGGAAGCCACATATTAGACCAATCAGTAGTGAAATAATCCTAAATTTTGGCTTACCAATCTTTGCTTAAGAGAAAACCCTAACTCTATGGTATGTCTACTACAACTATGTCTATAGTCTGATAAAATCTGGGGTTGGATGAAAATATGATTAAAACATCTATGAGTTCTCCTTTTACATTAAAATATGTCCTATCCAATTGGACGATCCTAGTTTTAATTATTTGTGGGGCAACATTTTTTTTTGGCAAACAAAAAAAGGCATGATATTGGAAGAGACACCAGAATCTGCTAAATAGTTGTGTACATTGAAATTAAAATTTTCATAAGTACGAAGAAAGGGTGGTACCTAATATTTTGAAAAGGATCCTATTCTTGTTTCATTTATATATGTTAGTATCTCCACTTTGTGGATCTCTTTTGCATTTCTTCCAGGAATTAAGATTTCAACAGTTGTGATAGTTTCTGTCTGAGTCTCATGGGGTTTGAAAGAATCATGTAGAAGTCCACATTGTTGTGGAAGGGAGAAAATATCAAACATGGAAATATTAGCTTTAATATTATTATTTTCTTTGATTACATTACAATATAGGGCATGTGAGCTTGAATCATTCTTAGCTTGCCCATATTTTTACTGAATCACCTTTTCATTATTCACAGTTGTACTAGACATGCTTGGTATATCTTTATTTTCTACAAAAGTCTTGCCAACTTTATTAATAGTTTTTTTCTAGAACTGTGTTACTTTGTTTTGGGAGAACTGGGGGAGGTTTTATTTTCCTCACAGAATTGCTATCTTCTTTGGAAGATGGGGGGTCAGATAGTGAACCTTTGTTGCATAAGTTATAAATTTTTAGAGCGATAGATTTAACAACCTGTGTATCTCCTGCAACAATTTCTTCAATCTATTCATCATCTGATTCTACAAACTAGTCCCAAGAGGGAATAAATGATTCTAGGGGGGTTTCATTAAAAACACCAAAATGAGATTTTTCATGGCTTTCATCATCTAAAATTTGATGATCTAGCAATTGGTTTATCACCAGGGTCATATAGTTGACCCACTGAGGACACGTTTGTTAGTGGTGATTTTTTTGATGATAAGAAAAAAAAAATTCAGTACTAAAACTATCCAAGTTTAAATCCATGTGTGGTGGTTTAGGAGGTTGTGGCAGGTTGTCTATTTTCTTAAAAAAATGGCGGAAATTTCGTGGCTTCGATGATCCTTCACCAACATTCTTTTTAAGGTCCAAAACTTCATTGCATAACTTACTAACCATTTTTACCACATTATTGATATCCTTGCAATCCTTGTCAGGTGGCTTAGTTAATAGCAGTGGCTTCTTCCTAACCGACTTAGTTTTCTCCTAACATAGATGTTGGTCATATGCAGATAACTCTCTTTCTACAGTCTCATCTTCATCAAAGTTTAATTCCAATGTGTTTTTGTTAGATCGTTTTACAAACATCCCTATGGAGGGGGTTAATGCAACTGTATAATATTCAATGACTAATGACTGAGTGGGAGTGACATCATGAGGAAACTTAATCAAGACATTGAGAAATATTTGGTTAAAATATTTTACTCTTTCACTCTTGTCCATTATGATGGATCCTAGTTCATTATCTAGAGATGCATTTGTTTTTCTTTGTCCAAAATTTCTCATAAAGAGCGTTTCAAACTATTCGAGTTTGTAATAGATCCGGAAGGTAGGCCGAAATACCAAGTAGAGGATTTTCTGCAAAAAGTGTATGGAAATATCCTACATAATATGTCATCAGGTTCGACACCTAGAAGATGTATGGCTAAAAATAAATTATTAACTTGATCTTCCCAGGATCCGGGTTTATTTTAGTCTAATTTTGATAAGAGTTTATCAAACTTCCTTGGAATTTCATGAAGTTTTCCAGCCAGATTGAGATCTCCTTGTGCTCTCCATCATAGTATAACTTCTCTGTGAATCCTATTTTCTCCCATTATTTGTTCTATGGTGATTTTTTATTATTCACCTTTGAATTCTTCTTCAGCTTCGATAAGGAAACACACAACTCTACTCAAGAGTATGTGTAATGATCCCAAGCCATTATGCCAAGATCATCACGGTTTTGGGTGTCTTTTAAAACTTTTTCTGAGTGAGGTATTTCGTCAAACCCTTTGCTGGTCTGCTTGTTTACTTGTGTTTACTTGCTGAATGGCCTTTTGATTTCGGCCTTAGGGTTTACTGATGTGTTATATATGTGTATTGCAGCTATAAACAAGAATATACAACCATGGAACATACCTAAACCATATGCAATATGATAGACAAGCCAAAACATCTCAAATCTTCTTTTATTCATGAATAGAGAAACCTGCTACAATGAAGATGCTGATCTGGAATGCTCAACATATGGCTTCAAGATATAAGTATGAGCTTCTACAAAAAGATCCTGACAATAAAAAATAAGCCTCCAAAGGTTGGATAAGATATGAAGACCAATACCAAGGTAGATCTAGTCGTATGAAGTGCAAAAACTCTAACTAGATGATGCTACGCCCTGTTGGGAGGCTGAAGCTCCTCAACAATTCAGCCCTGCTGCCAAAAGTGTCCAATCACCCCAGTAAATATGCCAACTGATAGATCAAGAAACTGTAAGGACAACCCAGGTGTCCAAATCTCCAAATCCACTCTCAAAACCTGTAGATCTGAAACTCCTCCACTGAATGGTGCGCCCCCTTGGATGGCTAAAACCCTAATAATTCGGTTGGGATGAGTGAGGCCTCCAAACCTCTTGAAACTCTCCAAAATGATAGATTGTGGATTGGTTACCTCCCTGGTGAAGTCCCAAGTGAAATGGTGAAGATATGAGCTAGCAAATGACTGAAACCAACTTCTAAAGTTTGCTCCTCTCCTCCAATTTGTCCCATGCATCTAATAAATCAAATATCACCTGGAACTCCTCATGAATGGAATAAATCTGATGTCCAATGCCCTGCAATGAAAACCCAAGTGATAGAATCTCCAAAATCCCTGCCAATATCCTACAACGAATCTCTCTCCAAGGATGGTGCCCCCCCCTTGCTGGAAACCCCCAATGGTGTGCCCTCCTTCTCTTCCTGTGCCGATGGCTGTGTAGAACCCTCCTGCACTGATGTAGAACCGAGCTAGAATGGTGTGGGAGAGTATTGCATCTCCAAGACAAATCTTGGGACAAGCTAAGTGGAATCTTTCACCACCGAATCGTCCTCTAGGGTTTGTTAAGTCAAAACCCTCAAAACCCCCAATGATGGGCTCACTAGCTAAAAGCCATATATCAAAAGATAATCATACTTGAATGAATGAGTAGAGGCCCTTGTCTTCCCTTTATATATTTTGGCTCCTCTTGTCCCTCCAAAGTGACTTTCATTTTATTAATATTTAATTAATTAATTAAATCACTTTAATTAATTAATTAACCTTTTTACCTCTGAAAAGCACCTTATCTCTCCTCGTGGCTTCCCTGGCCACTGAAAGTCACTTGTAGCCATCCCATCCTATAGTGTTTCTCCTCCCGATTCCAATGAGCTATTACACTGAGAGTTTCCTCCAAGAAATGTGCCCAAAATGACCTCTTCAGTGAATTTAATTGACTTATAGCTCAAAATAGTCAAAATCATGGAAATCATCGAAATGCAATGGAACCAAAGCCAACCTATGCAGAATGGATCATAATGATGAAATATGATGAGAAATGTAAGTTGGACCTCACAATGCCTCTCAATAACCCCTGTACTCGCTATAACACCCATCGGGCTACTCCGGTCATCATAAAACTCTGCACTGTGATGATGTCCCAAAGTGGGGACATTACAATCCTCCCTGCTATAAAATTGCTTGTCCTCAAGCAATAACCAAATACACTCAAATAAAATATTAGGATCCCATGTCCACCTATGGGATACACAATAGAACCCATCCAAAGATGAACAATAGTACACTCCACCCCTGGATCCCAGATGTTGAAGTGAACTGCAATACTCTGCAAAGCATAGTCCTGAAAGATATAAACCCTATGAACCTCCTGCACATGACACATGGCCTCATCTCGGAATGAGTCCATCCTCCAAATCTCTACCAATATCCACACAACCTCCATCAACTGCACATGTTGATGCCATAATGAGGTACTGCAAGACCTCCGTGAGACACCCTCAAGCGTTGTGCTCCCCTCAACACTGAAGCTAAATGGAAAGTTAGAACAACTTTCCCCTACAAAGGTACACTCGTCCCTGTTAGTCAGTGAAATTCTCAACCCTGCAATCCTTGGGTCCCATGCTAAACTCTATCAAAGATCACCATGTTGGCCCTGCACTACTCTGGCCATGACCGTCTGCCTCCTGCATACATACTGGATCCTCAAGTTGAAATACCTGTGACCAATGGACCTGTTGTCCATAAACTGTATCTATAAATACATCTATGTAGAAGAAGTACCTATCCACCCATCTCCACCTCCAATCATGATGATCAAGAGTGAAAAGTTTCCTCTCTCTATCAGACAAATCCCTGCAGGCCCACTCCAAATCGACCCCTGGTGGAGTGTGTGGCTCTCGGGCGCAACTTGGGCCATCATGTAGTGAAACATCTGTCTCACCCAATGAACTCCCGAATCCCATGGAAAACTTGGAAGTTTATCACTTCCAATCTCATATAACTACTCCTATGTGAGACTGATCATTGTTAGAAGCCCTATGTGCTCATCTAGTATCCTTCTCATGCTATTCTCAATGATAAATGTGTCGAAAAAGGATAACAGACATATCTGCAGCTGACTGTAGGACTGGAAGGTATCACATGCTTTGGTCAATCCCAAGGACTCGACTAGAAGCTCATCCATCGGTATCCATGATTAGTACTCTCCTGTGGTCATCATCGAATCCCAAACAACTAGAAGTAACTCCTCCAACTGATTCTCAACCAACCTCCATCTCTCATCCCCATGAAACTACTGATATGGTGAAGGTGATCTCTCATAACTAGGTGTTGTTGCAAAGGAGTGACATATGCATGCTCCCCTAGGTGTGTCTCCTCCCTGCAAGGAACTATACCCCTCTGAATCCCACCATACATCTCAGAATGTCTCTGTGAGATATCACTCATCACTGTATGCTCCGACATACCCATGTCATCTCCCGTAGACTCATGTTGTATCATAGATCCTGGGCGTACTACTGGATCAACCTCTACATGGAGGCCAACCACTCTCAGAAGATAAATGGAAGTGTCATCCATCATCTGGTGCTCCTCTTATAGATCATCAACATCTCCTAGAAATGTGACTGAATGATATATCTGAGTGTCTACTAAGACAGATGAACTGGATCTCTGACAAATCTCCTCAAGAGGCTTGTCTGACCTAGACTCTGATTCTTGAAGGGTTGTCTGTGGGCCTCTCAAGAATCCTCGAGTGCTCCCCAACTCCTGAGTAAGTCTATCCACCTCCAACTCCTTCTCCTTCAGGGCCTCATGATATATCTCACCAATCCTCAATAGTTAGTCCCTGTCRGTCAACAACTACTGGTAGTCAGTCCTCATCATCAACACTCTCTCCCTGAGAGTGTGAAAATCATGCATGGAAAATCCCTCATCTGCACTACCATGTGCCATTGACGCTCTCCAATAGTAATATTCCATTAATGCATGMATGTCATCACTATTCCTGGTGGCTGCCATGATCATATCCTCACTTACTCTCAACTATGTTGCTAAGTGGTGTGACTCCTGATCATGGTCATGTTGAGGTGCCACCTCATATCCCTCACTTCCACTGTCAGTCCTGCTAATGTCAAATCTAGAGTCCCCAAAGACACTCTCTGCATAAGATAACGTGTTGAACTTCCCACTGTCTACCGTGCTTCTAGGTACTCCTGTATGCCACTGCACCCCATCACTAGATCTTATCTCCCTCTGAATCACACTGTATCCTGTATGAGTAGCTGTATCCTCCTATGCACTCAACCTACTACTATCATTTGCACCTAGTTTCAATAGAGATGTATTGAGACACGTGCTATGGTCATCCTGATAGCTAAAGAGTGCATCCTCATCAATGCAGGCCAATCCTAAAAGTAATTTCTCCATCAACCTGCCAGCCTCTACAATCTTATCAACTAATGGAGTCTCCAATAGTTTTGACTCAATCTCCTCAGGATGAACTATATGTGTAAGGTCCCCTGTCTGTACTCCCTGTATCTCCTCCTAGATCAGTGGATATACATGTCTATGGTGTGCATCCCTCACACAAGGCTCATCAACCCTATCTGGCATGCCACTGAACTCCTCGTGTGATGTGGCTATCAAGAGTGTCTGAAAGGATGGCATATGTGTCACGACCATCAAAGGAATCTCATCATCTCTAGGTGCTAACACGTGTGAATCCTCACTAGTGTCACCACTCTGGTAGGGTGTAAGGTCATCAACACCATGTGATATGTCTGCTGAAGTACTAGTGCTATCATCCTGTCCACCCGACTCTCTGTTTACTATACAAGGGTCACTATCCTCCTCAAGTGTGCTAGAATCATCATCCTTTGTACAAGAGTCACTATCACTAGTCCCTGTGCAAGATTCACTCTCATCATCATACTACTCTAGATAAGCCTCAATTCATCCATCCTCACATGCCTCATCATCACTATCCTCTTGTACCTCAACAATATGCTTCTTACCCTTACCCCTACACCTATGATCAGGTTCCCAAGGCACCTTGCAACTGTAGAAACGTTGCGTGC
>ML789237.1:58572-81070 GCA_009831015.1 Picea engelmannii | reverse complement strand
CATTGAAGGAGAAAGGGTCTACTGGTTGTGCATCTCATTGGAAGGGACAAGTTATAAATAAAATGTACAGTTAGTAGAAGGGAGGGTCGAGAGAGAAATGATGAAGAGCGAGGAAGGATTATCGATTTAGGTTAAGGGAGGAAGGGAAAAAGAAAAATAAATAACCAGTACCTAACACTAACCTTAGAATAGAAGAGAGGTGATGTGCTCTTACCTGGATTACATTGCCACATGGTGGGTATGGATAGGTGAGAGGTTCGAATAGAGTTGAGCTCAGTGTGTTTAACCTTAGGTCCCCTCATTCACTAGAAATTGGTCGAATAATAGTAAACTCGGCCATGTTATTTTTATATAGCCAAATGGTTACTTATGACATTCAATGTGGTGGTTGGGGTTGGTTTGATCGAAGGATTTAAGATAAAGTTCTTTGATCAGTTCTAAATTTGAGATAGTAACTCTTGCGATGTGTTCAGAAGAGTTGAAAGTAACTCCTACGAACATATCAAAGGATTTAGAAGTAACTCCTCTGATATGATCGAAGGAGTTTCTCCCAATTCTCACGATATCGTTGCGTCTCCAAACATCTCAGATGAGTTTGAAGTAACTCCTCCGAACTACTTGGAGGAGTTTGAAGTAACTCCTTTGAACTGTTCGAAGGAATTAAATGTAACTCTTCTGAACTACTCATAGGAGTTTGACGTAACTTTGTTGATTTTAAAATTTGGATGGAAACACCAAGTACTAATTGTTTTCCAAGTGAAACATGAATTATCAAAATAATATTGAGATGGGGAGGGAGACTTATGAAGCTTTGTCTTAGGCTCAAAAAACAAGGGGATCCATTTTAAGGAAGGTAAATAAGATGAAACAAAAAAATGGACAGTTGTAGTGTCTGTCACAACACTCCCAAATGTCTTCATAATAAGAACAGGTATAACAAAGATCAAGAAAAATTTAACCCAAATGAAAGAAGGAAGGGTGACAGTCAAAGGAAAAAATACCTCCACAAGCAAAAGAAGAACCTTTATTCCAAAGACGATTACTACTCATCTTCTGAAAGTGATGAAGAAGTTGAAGATAGTGTTCTCTTCATGGTCCAAGAAACAAATTCTAATGAATATGAATATAATAACATCGTCCCATAGATTGGACAAATTGATTATGTGGATGTTGATGTTGAAGGAGAATTAATTTTTCCCCTAGATGAAATAGAAAGGATCAGAAGAAAGAATAAACAGTTGAAAGAAAAATTGTCACATAATTCCGATCTAGATTGTCAAATAGAAGAATAGAATAAAGTTGAAGAGGAAATAATGATTCAATTGTAGAATAAACAAGATTATTGTGGGAAACTTGAAAAATAAAATGATTCCCTAATGAAGGAAAGCAACGTACTTATATCCGAGATAAACAATAGTAAAACAATTGAACAAAGTTCCATGATGTTAGACAATATTCTCAATAATCAAATATCACCATTTGACAGAACTGGAATTGGTTACAATCAAAACCCTACATTACAGAGAACCAAGAAATAACCCAAGACATATACTATGGCACTGAACAATCCCACTGAACGAAATACCAATGAACAAAACCTTGATCAGTAGAAGTCAGTTGTCCTTCGCAAGAAAAATGAATCTAGAAAGGGGATGACACCAAGAAGACCTACTATGAATAAGTATGAATATCTCTTTCTCGGTAACTATTTTTCATGCAACAATTTTGGACATAAGGAAATAGACTGCATAGGATATCCAAGAAATGACCAAAGAAGAAATGGAGGCATGTACATTGCTCCAAGAAATAATTATGTGAATAACAAAGTAAAAAATCATGTTGACAACAGAGACAAGAATTTATTTTCTCCATTGCTTAACTATGATATTGAATGCTATAAATTCCATAACTTTGTTCACAAAGCTCGGGATTGAAAAAGTTGGATATAGACTCCTATTGATAAACAAGTTGTTGCCGTAAATACCATCAAATTTTGGAGGAAGAAACAAGAGAATATTTATCAGAAAGAATGTGATTTAGCAATGCATGCTTAAAACAAAGAAAGTTATTGGTACATATACAATGGATTCTCAAGGAATATGACTGGTGATAAAAAAATAAATCTTATGCTAAAGTGAGAGAAGGGAGGAAGTGTTTTGTTTAGAGATAATAAATCTCTAAAGATAATTGGGAAAGGTAAATTCAAACTTGAAAGTCAGAAGGCCACAACAGAAAAAATTCTACTAGTTGAATATTTAAAGCATGAACTTCTAAGTGTTAGCTAGTCGTGTGACCAGGGATAGACACTCCTATTTAACTCCCAAGAATGCAGAATAATAAAAGAAGACACTGCCAGATTAGTAAAAACAACAATTAGAACTCCAAACAATGTATATATTCTAAATACAATTGGAAGAGAAGTATGTTATGTCAAACAAATATATGAAATCTAGTTATGGAATAAGAGAACGGGAAGTTTAATATTTGACATCTTAGTCAAGGTCAGTAACAACCAAGCAGTAAGAGGCATGCAAAAAATAATTAGTCCCTAAAACCCAATTTGTAAACACTTTCAACATGGGAAACAAACAAGAGTGAGATTCAAAACCAAAGAATATTCAACATCAAGACCATTGGAACCCATCCACATTGATCTTTGTGGCCCAACCAAATCATAAAGTCAACAAGGTAACCATTACTTCATATTAGTCATTGATGATTGCACAAGAATGACTTGGGTATCCTTTATCAAGCATAACTCAGATGCCTTTGGGAAGTTCAAAGCATTCAAAGCATTAGTTGAAAATGAAACATATTTGAATAAGACACTTATCATCTACAAGAACACCTCAACAAAATGGAGCGGATGAAAGGAAAAACATGACTATACAAGAAATGGCCAGAACCATGCTAAATAAAGCTAAAATATCAGATATATTTGGGGGGGATGAAGTCTACAAAGTTGTCTATATTATAAATAGATAACAACTCTGAGATAACAGTGAAACAAATCCATACGAATTGTGGAAAGGAAGGCTAGAAAATGTCAAACACCTTAAGTTTTTTGGAAGCAAATGCTACATAAAAGGAGATGATGACAACCTTGTAAATTTTGAGTCTAGATGTGATGAATCTATTCTCCTTGGGTACTTATGTCAAAGAAAGTCTTACATATGTTTAAATATGAGATTAGAAAAAAAAATTGAAAGTGAAAATGTAAGAGTGGATGATGAAAATCCTGGAAGGATCAAGATGCAAACAAATGACCAGACAACAATAAGAGTCTATAGTGATGAAGAGAAAGACAATGAGGAAGATAATATAGAAGATGATGATGAAGAAGAAGAAGAAGAAGAGAAATATTGTGAGGAAGATAATGCAGAAGATGAGGAATAAGAAGATAAATATTGTGAGGAAGATAATGTATAAGAAGAGTAAGATGAATATCCTATACAAGACACAAAGACCCCCTCAATATATGTTCAAAATAACCACCCTGAAGAATTGATACTTGGAGAGAACAACAAAGGTGTCCAAACAAGAAGATAATTGATAAGATCAATAGAAAATGCAAATCTATATTTATTGTCTAAAATAGAACCCAAGAACTTCAAGGAAGATAACAAAGATAAAAAATGGGTTAATGCTATGAATGAAGAATTAAATAAAATTGAGAAAAATGAAACTTGGGCGCTAGTTCCTAGAACAAAGTACAAGAGTGTAATTGGCACCCAATGGGTTTTAAGGAAAAAAATGAATGAGAATGGACAAGTAGTGAGAAATAAAAAAATAATTTCATGTAAAGGATATTCTCTAGTTGAAGGGGTAGACTTTGATGAAACTTTTTCTCCGGTAGCCATACTAGAAGCCATTAGAATTTTCCTATAATTTGAAAGCTACAAGAGGATCAAAGTATATCAAATGGATGCTAAATATGCATTTCCAAGTGGAAATTTGGAAGATAAAGTATTCATTGAGCAACCTAAGGGATTTCATTTGTTAGAAGATAAAGACTATGTGTGCAAGCTGAATAAATACCTATGTGGTATGAAGCAAGAACCTAAATCTTGGTACTCAGTGCTTGATAAGTACCTACAATAGAAAGGATTCAAGAGAGGAACTACACAAAGTAATATTTACATCAAAGTAGAAAATGGAAATATGATTATGATTGTGGTCTATGTAGATGACATTATTTTTGTAAGCGACTATGATGATCTAAGTCAAATCTTCTCAAAGAACATGCAAAAATAATTTGAGATGTCCATGTTGGCTGAGTTGTCCTTCATTCTAGGTCTGCAAATCTCTTAGTCAAATAAAGGTATTTTCATTTAAAAAACAAAAAACATTAAGGAGATGTTAAAGAAGTTCAAGATGGAGGATTGCAATCCTATCAACGCTCCCATGATAAGAGGTTGCAACCTGAGTAAGGACGATGAATCACTAGAGGCAGATCACACCATGTATAGATCAATGATTGGTATCCTCTTATATGTAACTACATCAAGAGATGATTTTATGAAAGTTGTTGGATTGGTTGCAAGATTTCAATCCGCACCAAAAGAATAAAATGTGATGGTAGTCAAAATAATTCTCAGATACTTGAAGGGAACAATGGATTTTGGACTATGGTATCCAAAAGGAGATAATTTTACTCAAAAACATACACTTATGCAAATTGGGCAGGAAATGTTGATGAAATGAGAAGCACAAGTGGTGGAGCATTCTTCTTGGGAAGTTGTTTAGTATCTTGGTTAAGCAAGAAACAATCCTCAATTTATTTATCCACAACAGAAGAAGAGTACATTGCAACAACATCGTGGTGTACAAAAATCCTTTGGATGAATAAATCCCTGCAAGACATTAATGTAGAATACAAGCAACCAATTTCTATACTATGTGATAACACCAGTGCCATAAGAATTTCCAAAAACCTAGTGATGCACTCAAAGCTAAAAACATATCCCAATTAAATATCATTTTTTGAGGGAACAGGTGAATGATAAGACTATCAAGTTGGAGTATGTTCCTAACAATAAAAAAATTGCAGATATGTTTACCAAACCCCTACCTAGAGATACTTTTGGGTATCTCAAACGGAAGATGGGATTCATTCCAAATTCTCAGTAAAGAGTTCATACAAAAGTTGTTGGGAGTTTTGTAGAACCAAAATCTCAGGGGGAGAGTGCACATTATTACATGTTGCAGAAAAATAAATATGTGAAGATAAATACTGAGAAGAACTATCCCAAGGGGAGTTAGTACAACCCAAGGAAAATTCAATGCAAACATAGTGTATTTAAAGGCCTTCCAAAAGGGTTTTCTAGCAGCACCCACAATACACCAACTACAAAGACAACATCTTTGATAAGGATAGTATGCATGGAGACATGAGAAAGGTCAACAATTCTGAAGCATCTTGTTGAGATACACAAGACAAAATTTATAATCCTCAAGGGGAAAGTCATTAATAGGAGGAGTTGCAGAAAGATATAGAGTATTAAAGGGCTCTCTGTCATTGTTGTCAAAGGGGGAGAGAATATAGTAAAACATCAACGAACGGAATTGTGCAATGGAGTGACACATGGGGATAAAATATAGAAATAAAATGAGAAGTGACCCATGACTAATACCCACAGGGGGAGTAAGATATTTTTTACTCAGTGGCTGCCATCAATGAAAATGGGGCATTCATTGGATAGTTTGTGTCATTGATGTCAACACTGTACGGGAAAATTGTTGGATAATCTTGTGCCATTGATGTCAACATTGTGGGGGGAAATAAAAAAGTGCAATCCACATTGAAGGTCTCCTATCATCCACCAAGATGATGCCTATGTGAGGAGAATAACAAGATTTTACATGCATGTACAATAATGTTCAAACCTATGACCAAGAAGGGAATTTTATGTCCATAATAGGTCCACATAAACAATCAATGGTAAAAATTAATGAATCAAACAATGGAAATAAATTGATGGAAAGAAGATCCACGATGGTAATAAATACACATGGAAGGATCAATGTTGGTTACATATGTACTCTCTGAGTTTGTATTGAGTGACCCAAGGTTCATGTATGTTCGGGTTTCCAACAAAGCCTCTAAAAATATCGTTCCTCCTGGTAAACCAAAAGGCAATGCAACGCACAAGGTGCACTGCATCATCTCACTCGAGATAGTCTTAATGGGTGGCTGCAAGACTCATGTGTTTTTAACCTAGGATTGAGTGGGAGATCCGAGAACTATGCACCGAGAGTTCTATTGTAACTTATTAACACAATACGTTGTTATTACGATTTATGCAGGAAGTATAACAACTCATTCATTTAGATTAGCAATGGCTACTGAAAGACAATAAAGACACACATGCATTTAATCATATAACACAGATATTACCGTGGTTCACCACCCCCTGGGCTATGTCCACAAAGATTTGGATCTCAACTCTTTTATTATAGTCGTTCAACCACTACATCGTCACATGCTTACAACTCTTCTCAGTTGGGTAAGATCTATATGAGGCAGAATAGATCACACTAGGATCCTCAGCCTATGATCTAACCCTGAAGATCTACCTTCCTCCATCTTCTCTAGCTCAACAATTTACAAAAGTAGGTCATCCAACAAAATATTACATAGCAACTCACTACAACAATTATTTCTATACAATATGACTAGTCTCTTCTTTAATACCTAGGTATCTCTATTTATACATTTCTGGCTCTTCATCCATTACAATAAATTACCAAAAACCTAACCCTACCGTCATTAGGTCTTCCATGCATGTGCTTGTGTTTCTTTTCCTTCCATCTTTCTATTTCCTTGTGCACGCCTTCTTTCCCAAAATCACCTTGGCATGCTTCCAAAAGACCCCCAACACTGACATGTGGCTCATCTCGAGCCACCTAAATTTTGTGCACTTCATCGATCTCCCTGGTGATCACCTGGAACTTCTCCTTGAGCTCTAATTATTTTGTTTGCACCTACGTGATATTTTCCTTGAGCGTTTCTACTATATGGACTATAATTTCGTCGTTGATCAATCCAACACTTTTTGTCTGGGTCTGTGCTATCAGTGTCTTGGCTTCCTCTATCTATGTGATGACTTCTGCTACTCTCTCTTGGAGCAGTTCCATTTGAGACTGACGCTCCTTTTTTCGTGTTTGTGCAATGGTGAGTTATGCCTGCAGTTTCTTCATATCCTGCGGCCCTTTGACGTGCTCTTTGATGGCCATTGTATTTTTCCTCTGCTTGAGGTCTTAGATAGTTGCACTTATCCTTTCTTCTTCCTTGTCCCACTGTTGGACTTGTTGATATTCTTCTAACCTTGTCCATAGTTGTGCTACTTCCTCAAAGAAATCGGTTGTTACGTGGACCTGTTGATCTATCGCCTGCAACTTCTCTTTTGCCTCCTGGTTCCTTTTCTCCCTTACATCCGGTGGAGTGGTAGGTGTAAGTTGATCATGGAGTTTCTTGATATCCTTTTAATACTGATCGATTTCCTACACAATCTTATCAATATTCTCTACTGTTGTGAGTGAATCCCTCTGCACGGTCGTTGGAATATTTTCATAAGTTCCTACCACTTTCTTCTCTAATCGATTATTGCGCTCCCTTTCCTATTGGGTCTCGAACTTGGCCTACCCACATATTATTTTCAGCGCGTTCTGCTTCTTCGTTTCCTACTGAAATTTGGCTAAGTCTATGCGTGCACAAGACTGTACCTCTTGGGTAACTCTAACCCACAATTTGTGTAGAGCCTTGGATGGTATCCGTGGAAATACCAGTTGGATTTGGGTTAAATCCTTTAGGGGTGTCTTCCCCATGATCTCTTCCATGCACAACATACTGGGTGTAATGTGGAATGTTTCACTCGGCTGCGGTATTTTGTGGACTATATCACACTTTCCTTCTTTTGGTCTTTCTCCTGCCTATGGTGTTAATGGCCCTATTCCCCTGCTGTTTCTCGCTATCTATGCTTCCAATATCTTCTTGAGGAACTATCGCATGTCTATCATCTCCTCCTGAATCCTGTCCCTGTGGTGTGCAACATTGTCAAAATCCTCGGCTATACAATCCTGAACCATTCGGGATATCATATCGGCATCATCCTCTGTGATGATGTATTCCAGAGGTGTTCTTTGCACCTTCATTTTCTTGCGCACTCCCCCTGTATGAATGGTTGGCCTCTTATTCAAGACTGGTTCTTATGGATTGGGACTTGGTGTCATCCCCTGTGCTTCCTCAACCTATTTCTACTTCACTTGAGCCGGCTGCATAGTATTCTTTTTCCCCTTCTGGGTCCCTTTCTTAGCTATCCCTTCATTTTTATGCTTTGTTTTTGTCTGGCCCATCCTCTATTTCTTGGGCACTAGGATTTCTTGAGGTTGTGTTTCTTCCTACTCTACCTCCTCTTCTTCTATCTTTGTAGGTATTTCTTGGGTGAGGACTGGAATCTTATAGTTGTCCTCCCAATCTTTGATATCCATGTCGATGTCGCCCTCCATTATACAGTAGCACATTTATTTCCACTACTTATTGAGGTCCTTTCGCACCTATATCCACATTGTGTGTCGAGTCGCCTTGAATTTGGCGATGTCTCGATATTGTGTGACAAACTCTGGTTTTATTCTCCACATATTGGACATGGCCTCCTACAGGTCTCAAAGGTATCCTTCGAATACAACTACGTTCATTTTCTTGTTCTTAGCATCTGCCATGACACCAAGTGATAAATACATCGCTCCACAATTCAGCTTGGGTATAGTGTCGAAGAATGTGTAACTCGGTTCCTTCCATCCCATGATCGCTATCAACATGAGTAGCCATGAGTAGTGGAATTATGTTCCTACATCCTACGCATCCTTGCAGTCATCCAGAAACAAATTCAAGAGGTAGGGTGCCCAACTAACTATTTTTCCCTCGACGCATTGAGCTGCAACTGTGACGACCCCAGCTGGAACTTCCTCCCTGTGTTATTTTCTCAGTAGTTTGCAAGCCAAGATTTTTGTGGCCATTTGTGTTGCGACATCATTGATCCTCTTGATGATGATTCCTCATGTCCCCCTTTCAGTACCATATTTCTTCATCATCTCCTGCATAATTGATTTCTCCTTTGTCTTATCATTGAGGAATTGCGTGGGATCCATGCCTCGGGATGGAAACCCTGTGATGTGCATAATTATATATACGTCTATCGAGACAATATTGTCCAACTATATATCCCCTCCATGTGTGATTGGCATCAGTTGTTTGACGCAACTGTTTGTGTACTTTCCTCTGCCAAAGTGTGGTAGATCTAGCAGACCTAAAATCCATGTTTTCTCCAGTCTTGTTTCCCACTATAGAGGTTGATCAATTGGTTCCCCAACCGCATTCACTCCCACGGTATTTAAGTATACTCTCTTCCCAAATTCTGGGAACTTGTTTATGTCTGCTACATCATGGTCTGAGTATTTCATCATCTTGACATGCCCTAGCAAGCCTGATTCCTCCCGTACCCCATATGGTATACGCGGTAAAATGAGGGCTATGATAGGTTGCTTGTGAAGTGACCTAGGTACCTGTTGCTTGTCTTTCTTCGGTACTGGCTGGCTTGAGGTTCCAATGGCCATCGTTTTTACTTTAGAATACCATTCCAACCAGCACGTGACATCTACTATTGTTCCTTCTAGTGGGTGGTCTGACATGCTTGTTTAAGACTCGTCTGGCTCGACTACTGCATCCTGATTCATCGTCGTTCCATTGAATCTCAGAACTTCTTTGGTGTTCTTTGGTTGTGCCTCCTTCAGGGTTTCTGCATCTTGGTTCTGTTTCTCCTGTGCTTCTGTTGGCATATCTACATTCATGCCCTGTGGTGCTAGTTGTTGGGTTTCTTCCACCACGGGTGTTGGGTTCACCGATGTTTTATCTGGTGATGGGATTTCATCAATATTGATGATATTCGGTGGTTGTTGTTCGTCTTCTTCCAATTGTACCCATGCACTAATTAAACTCTAGGTTTTCTGGCAGTCTGGCTTTCTTCTGCTTGCTTTGGTGGTTCCATGGTGGTGAATGTCGATTTCTTATTGTGCTTCATAGCTTTGGAAACCTATGTGAGATTTTATCTGTTCTCTAGATACACTCTCTCTCTTTGTTTCTTCTACAATCTTGAAATAACCTGTTTATTCTCACGTCCATGTTTTGTATGGTCATCGCATGAATCTTATCGAGGACACTATGATCCAAATTATTTTCGTCACAAAATAAGAGTGGAGATATAGCACAGAAATATTCAGATATATTGCAAGAGAGACAACAATATAATAGAGATATATTGGAAATATATTGGAAATATAACAAGAGTCACAGATATACAATAATACACGATTTCTATTAATGAAATAAATGTACAGAGACTGTAAAAATATAGAGTGAAAGACTCACTAGAATAGTGGCAGCTTATCTCTGAGAACAGATGTGACGGCTACTCGAATTCTCAAGAAGATGATTATTACAATGAGGCTCTAAGGGACTTTTTAACATAAATAAAATTGAAAACCCTAACCTCGAAAGATGAAAATCCAAAAGGTTTGTGAGCCCCGATGGAGGTAGTTGATATGTCAACTTATTGGGGGCGTAAATTTTGCATACGATCTTCGTCTGGGGCACTTGATACACCGTTAGAAAGATCTATCCGAGGACTACAAATTTTGATGTGAGAAACATTGAAGGAAAAATCATGTTTCTCCCCATTTTCCCAAAAATCATTGTTTAGGGCCTCAAAATGGCCCCAAAAGTTTGGGACCCGAAAAAACTGCTAAAAATAGTAAATTACCAAAATTGCTAGAAAATTGTTTTGAGCCAGTTGGAAAAGGTGGGTGGCCACCAATATCCACTTGGATCAATCCTCCCTCCTTAGGAAGCAATGGTCTCCATTGCGTTGAGTGTCTGGGGGAGAGGCAAGAGCATTTGTTGAATCTACATCTTGATGAGTTGCTTGCCTTGTTGGAGAAGTTGCACTGCTTAGCTTGTTGAAGGTTGTCATGAACATGTGGTTCGAAGGGTGGGAACTTTTTAACTAGTCTGAGTACATGAGATGCTTGTGTGTAGAAGGAACCTTTACACTTTGTTGCAATTTTTTCAACCTGCTTTTTTTGGATAGAATTTTCTTGGGCTGAGGCTATAGTGGTTGAAGTATCCTTTTGTTCACATTTTGAACAGATTGTGAAGAAGCTAAATTTTGTAGTATGAGATACTACCTTGCGGCTCTATTTAGGTGGAACAATAGTCACAACTACTTATGGTATTCTATAGAGATGACCCCCCCAGAGAAATAATGACACTGCAGGGTCGAGACTCATAAACAACATGGCATATCCACATATATGGCTGGCCCAAGAGAACATCACAGACATACAGTGGGGAAACATCACATAATACCTCATCCTTGAAGGGTTGGATGTTGTATGACAATCGAGACTGTTGGCTGACAGAAAGATCTCGTTCCTAGCGAAGCCACCCGATGTTGTATGGTTGTGGGTGTGGTGTTGTTGACAATCCCAACTGTTTGACAACCTCTGCTGAGATGAGGTTCTTCTGGATTTCGCTATCAACAATAAAATGCAGCGGGGTCCCCTTCACCCACATTTTTGAATGAAAAAGGCACTCCCGCTCTTCAGGATTTGTTGGTTCTTTTGGTTGAATTACTGCGGTTGTGAAAATAGAAGTGGGGTCTACGTCGATGATCTGTCTTTTACCATTATTTTCATAATCAGATACTGAATCAGGGTTTGGTTCCTTATCTTTGATCTTGACCACCAATGACTATTTTGAGCGACATTCATCGGTGTTGGGCCAGGGGATTTTGTGGAAATCACACCATTTTTCAATGTCCTTCGTATTCCTATGACCCTTCTTTTCCTGTGGCTTGGACTGGTTTTCGATAGAATTTTTGTTAGGGCCGTATTTCTCATACTTTGGTTGGTGCGGATTTGCAGAACCAAACTCTCGTTTGTTCTGGTGCTTAAATTTCTGCTCGATTTTAACAACATATCAATAAGCAGAACTGAGTGATGAGATATCCATAAAATCCATTTCAGTTTGGATGTATCTATGTAGAGCCCCACGATATTTCAGAACCATATGTCTCTCAGAGTCTTTGATACCCATATTGGTGCACAAGGTATGGAAGGTATTGAGGAACTCTAGAACTTCTTGTCCCCTCTCTTGTCATAGTGTGGTCCATGTCATTTATTGGTCCTCATAGTTTCCAACAGGGTAATATTGTTCCTTTACCGCATCCACAAACAAATCCCAAGTGGGCTCGGCCCCATATATTCCAGACTCCTCTATGGAAATTTTCTCCCAGTAAGTTTCCCACCAATGTTTGACATGGGGGAGAACCTTAAGGAGTGTGAATATGACCTTTTCTCCGTCGGAAAAATTGTGAACTGAGAAATAACCTCCTAACAGATTTAACCATTTATCTAGGGCATCCACATCTATCTGAACTTCAAATATAGGAATATCAAAATTGACCTGGACCTTAAAAGGCGAGTTTCCTCTAAAGTGGTTGCTTGATGAAGATGCACCTGATGCTATCAACAGGCGTTGAATGATGTGGGAAAAATTTTGCATCATTTCGTCCCTCTGTCGCGTGAGATCTTTCTCAAGCAACAGATTGATAGAATCGTCTGCTATATCATTTTTCTTTTCTTTCACCATTTAGGGTTTCTTGGGTGTGTGAGAGTGGTTGTCCTCAAGAGAGACAAGCTAGAGACCCAAATTGCTATACTTGGACCTTGTCGAGGCATGCACTGGAAAACGGTCAAGAGCAGTCTGCTCTGATACCACTGATCCAGATTATTTTCGGCACAAAATGAGAGTGGAGATATAACACAAAAATATTAAGAGATATTGCAAGAGAGAGAACAATATAACATAGAAATATCGGAAGTATAACAAGAGTCAAATATATACAATAATACACGATTTCTATTAATTAAATAAATGAATAGAGATTGTAAAAATACAAAGTCAAAGACTCACTAAGATGGTGGCAACTTATCTTTGAGAAGAGATGTGACAGCTTCTCGCATTCGCAAGAAGATGATTATTACAATGAGGCTCTAATGGCCTTTTTAACATAAGTAAAATCCAAAACCCTAACCCCAGAAGATGAAAATCCAAAAGTTTTGCGGGCCCCGATGGAGGTAGTTGATACCTCAACTTCCCAGGGGCGTAAATTTTTCATACGATCTTCATTTGGGGTGCTCGAGACACCATTATAAATATCTATCTGAGGAATACATATTTTGATTTGAGCAACATCGAAGAAAAAAAAACATTTGTACCTGATTTCCCAAAAAATGTCGTTTAGGGCCTCAAAACGACCTCGGAAGTTTGGGACCCGAAAAAATTGCTAAAACTAGTAAATTACCAAAATTGCTAGAAAATTGTTTTAAGATAGTTGGAAAAGGTTTGTGGCCACTGATATCCACCTGGATCACGCTACCTTTTAAAATGGATTCATTGAACCTTCGGTTCCTTCATACTTGTCATTACTTCTCCCTTTTCGTCTCTAGTTGGCGTGATTAATGCAGCGTCCTTTCGATCCTTTTCGTCATTCAATTCCTCAAAACTCCCTCATTGCGTACTACTTTTGTCATCTTTTATTTTCCTATTTTTTCCCTCGTGACCTAGTCATTGGCCTTATCCTCGTCGAGTTTGTATTCCTAAGTGTGTGTGCTCCTTCTTCTTTCGACGCACTGTGCCTCTGTTGGTACTGTTTACAATTTTGTTTCATTTTTATTTTTATTTTCACTACGTGGTGGCTCTTCAAGTTGTGGGTGGTTGACCATCCTTGTACAGTTTCAATCATCTTTCGTTGATCATTCCTCTGAGTTCTGCGCCTGATAAGTCTTTAAACTATACAAATCCTCCATCTGTGACAGTTTATACTTCGTATGGTCCTAATCAATTCATTTTAAGCTTTCCTGGGTGTTGAAATGATTTGTTGTCATACATCAATACTAAATATCCCTCCTTGAAAGTTTTCTTCTTGATGTGTTTGTGATGCCAATATTAGTCCCTTGCTTTCTGAACTTGTTGGTGGAACCCTGCTAAGATCCGATCTTCCTCCATGGTCATCAACTAGTTTAGTGTCTCATGTACTGCGCCTCGTTCTATCATGTGTGTAATTGTTGCTACGTGCATACTAGGTACCAAAAATTATAATGGCACCACTGCTTCTTGGCCATATACCAGTTTAAATGGCGTGTTCCCTGTCAGCTTCTTGCACGTAGTCCTGTAGGCCCACAATATTGCTAGTATTTTGAGGTCCAAATTGTCCTTGTTGACATTATAGTCTTTGTTAGTGCATTCTCCAACATTTTGTTAAATGTTTCTACTGTGCCATTTCCCTGTGGGTGATATGGTTTTCTCTTCTGATGATGGAATTCAAACTCTTTGGTCATAGCATTGATAGTGTTGTTAATGAAATGTGTGCCTTGGTCGCTCATCAAAATTCTTGGGCATCCAAATCTAGTGATTACTTGTTAAAATAAAAAGTGTGTTGTTGTTTCTACACTGCAATCCTTCACTGGTGTTTCTTCCTCCCATCTTGTTAGGTACTCTGTCATGGTGATGATGTACCTTGCTCCTGTTCTTTTTGTTGGTGGGTTGATTGGTCCCACAAAGTCTATTGCCCATTTATCGAATGCCTGCAATGTTACCTCTGGTCGATGTGTCATCTCATCCCTTCAGTTGGGTTTACCAACCCTTTGACAAATGTCACACCTCTGGTAGTACTCCTTTGAGTCTCTGTGAATGGTCGACCACCATAGTCCTACGCGCAATATTTTATGTGCAGTATCTTTTCCTGCGTAATGTTCTTCTGCTATTCCCTCATGTGCTTCTATTAAAACTCTTGGTCTTTTGTGTTCTAACACATATCTTTGCAAGATTCTATCTGCACCCATTTTGTATAAGTTTCCTACGATCAATTGATAGTTTGTAGCCCGAAATACCAGGTTTTTCTTCTGCACAGTGTTATATTCCTGCGGCACAGTGCCTGTGCTCAAGTATTGAATAATATATGCAAAGTACTCATCTGCAATGTGGACTAAAAATAATTGTGCATCTGGGAAGTTGTCCTCTAAATTCATAGGTTCTTCTTCGTTTGTGACCCTTGATAGGTGGTCAGGTCCTTCATTCAAATTCCCAGGCTTGACTGTGACTTCAAAGTCAAATTATTGAAATAGTAGTTACCATCGACAGACTCTCCACCCCAACACTGGCTTGTTGACTAGATATTTAAGGGTTGAGTGATCTGTGAACATCTTAAAGTGTTTTCCCAATAAGTAATGTCTAAACTTGTGTAGTGCGTAGACCATAGCTAGGCCTTCTCTCTCTGTAGTGTTATAGTTTTGTTCTGATTTCGATAGCTTTTTGCTCACAAATTATGTCGGGTGATCCAAGTCTCCTGCTCCAGGCTAGGCCAAGATAGCTCCAAGTGCTATGGATGATGCATCTACATGGACATGGAATGTCTTCTCCCAATATGGAAATACCAGTATCGGCGCGGTGACCATCTTCTCTTTTAGCATATCCAGACCATGTTGGCATTCGTCGTTCCACTCAAACTTTGTATCCTTTATTAACATTTTTTCCATTGGCATGGTAATCTATGAATATCCTTTTATGAACTTTCTAGAGTATCTTGTATGTCCTAATGTTGCTCTTAGCTGATAGATTGTTTTCGGTGGTGGTAAGTTAACAATTACGACAATTTTTGTAGGATCTACTAGTAAACCTTGTTTGCATACTATATGGCCCAATAATATCCCAAACGGTGTTCCGAATATGAATTTATTTATTTTTAATGATATCTGGCACTGCTTATATCTGTCTAACATCAGTTTTAAGACCTCTACATGGTCTTTCAACAAACTATAGATTGTCCAATCATCCAGGTATACCTCGAGAAACTGGTGGATGAATTCCTTAAACACAACGATGACTACTATGGAAATATTGTTGGTGCATTCTTCAGTCCAAACGACATGACTGTGTACTGGTAGGATCCCCATTATTTCACAAACTTGGTCTTGTATTTTTCTTCCTGTGCTATCTTGATCTGATGGTAGCCTGAGAATCCATCAGTGAATGAGTAAGATTCATGTCCTCCTATGTTCTCCAACACTTATTCTGTGAAAGGTGTAGGGAACGGGTCATGTAGGCATGCATCATTCAACTTCCTCAAGTCTACACATATCCGTATCCCTCCTTGTTTATTGTCCTGAACTACCATCGAGCTTATCCATTTTGATTCTTCGACTGGTTCTATTATTCTAGTGTCGAGCATCCTGTGGATCTCAGCTTTTAATTTCTACTTATATATTGGGTTCATTCTGTATGGTTGTTGTCTGATCAGTCTCGTGTCAACTCTGAGTGGTATATTCATTTCTCCTTGCTCTGTTGTTATACCTTTCATCTTTGTAAATGTTGTGGGAAACAGGTCATTGTACTCACGCAGTAACTCTGTTATGATTTCTACTATTTTCTCATCCCAATAGTCTCCAATGCTAGCCATTTTGGGATTCTCAACTGTCCCAATGTTGAATTTCTTTACCTTCATTGGCACGGAAATCACTTTTGATTCTATCGGTGGACCCTCCACTTCTCTTTCTCCTTCTACTTCCTCGATTTGAATATCGTGCGGATCTTCTTCCTCTTGTGCATCTTCGTGTAGATGGTGACATGACAACAATTCCTTGACTATCTGTTTGTTCCATTGTTCTTTTATGAGTTCAAATTATGGTCCCTTGATGAATATCATCCCTTGTATTTGTTTAAGAGTTGCATCTATGTTGGGGTTTTCATGGTCGAATGAAAAAGTAACTATAAATTTTTGTTGCAGTACCATCCAAGTCACAGTTCCTTTGTGTAATTCCTAGTCTATATACCAGTTCACTGGTATTCCCTTTAAAGTGTGTATGAAATGATGAGGCCATTCGTGTGGGGGTGTCATTTTCCACAACGTTCTGCACTTCTCCAAGTGATCTTCTAGTGCCCCATGTCCCTTGTACTTCTTCTGCTTTTTGTTTTTCCCTTCTACATCGAACCTTATGCGTAGTAACCTCTTACATTGGTACCAGTTTGTGATTATCTCTTTGTGTGTGCCCCGCCATCTTCCAGGTGTGGCCTTGAGTGCTATATCAAGTGCTAACAGTCTTTGATTCTCTAAAACTACATCTTCATATTGTGCCAAAAATGTTTCCAAATCATTTATTCCATGGAAACTGGGTGGTTCCCTTATCTCTGTGCCTACCCATCTTACTGCGCGATCTATTCGTACACATATTCTCGTAGAAACTTCATATAGGCTTTGTTTCCAGTTTTCTAAGATGGTATCCAAGTCTATAACACATGAAGTAATGCTCCGCCAACTAATTATTCCATCTGCATTTGGGTTTACTTGATCCTCATCACGCGTAGTTGTTATGTACAAATGGTCGATTTCCTCTAAGTCTAAGAAAGTAGGTTCTACAAACCTTTCTCCTTCTGATGGGTCTAATGGTGCGATGACCCTGTATTCACCCGAATCAAATGTCATTTTATGCATCTTCAAATTGATTATGGCCTAGTTGTCAAACGTCCAATCCAAGCCAAGCAACGTTGGATATGGTGTTGTGTCATCCACTATTTCAATTACTTAAAAATATGATTTAGTGTGCACTCCATCCAAGTCTACTATCACTCCTTTCAGTCTACCGATTGGTAGGACTCTGTGTTGGTTTGCTAGTTCCAGTTGAACAGGTGAATATCCTAATGTGGGATCTCCCATGTATTGTCATGTCTTCTTTGGTAATACATTCACTTCAGATCCTAGATCCAGTATGATATCTCCCATGTTGAAATATTCGATGTTGGCATTCAGTCTGAACTCCCTACTTGTTCTTCTCCTTGTATGTAGGTGATTGACGGTTTTTGTCTCTAGTTTTCCTTCCATCTTGATGCTACATTTTTCTAGTATATTTTGAAATATTTTGACAAATGATGGATCATTTAACACTTTTACACATGATTGCAAAAAGCCTTTGATTGTACTTACTTATCCCATGGATTTCATCTCATTGGTATGATCCAATAACAGAGGAATCTTGTACTCCAGTGCTTCCTTTCTATGTTGTGCAGTTGAAGTTGACGCCATGCCTTCCTTTTGAAATTATTATCTGGCTTGCATAAATATATCCTTCTCCTTCTATGCATCGAACTGCTTCCTTGGTTCAGTGTTCTTCTTCACCCACTAGTGTTGTAGTGGCTCTTGTCGATCTGCATCGTTTCCTGTTTTATCTCCTTCGCGGGTAACTATGTTGATGTTTTGTCCTTTATCCCTCGCTTCACTGAGATCCACTAAACATTATGGTTGTTCTGGTTCCTCATTTTCTAGATCTTTACTAATGGAGTCAAACATTCTTCCATGTCATGGTCCGATGCATGAAAATACATACATGTTGCTGGTGGAACTGGACATTCCCTTGAATAATGTCCCAGTTTTTGGCAATTGTGACATACCACTGGTCCTCTACCCCTTCCAAAACCTCCTCTCACTCATCCTTCTCCTATGTAGCCCACTCGATCTTCTATTGGTGCGTTATACTAAGGCGCCTGATTATACTACGCGGTATTGTACTGGGGTTGTGTTGTGTTGTACTATGGCTGTGCGATATTATATGGTTGTTGTGCAGTATTGTATTGCTATTGTGTAGTGTTGTATCGGTTAGAACTTGGTTAAATTGTGGTGCAGCTTGCCCCGTCATCATTTATGCCTACACTCGATATGCATCCGATGCCATTTCTCGCATCAAATCCATAGTTCTACAATATTTGTCATCATGGCCCACTGAATTGAAAAATTTCCAATATGAACTCTTTGGGACTTTCTGGTATTTATACATCATTGAGAAGTGATATGGATCGTGGCCCAGTTTCTTGCAGATTTCACACCATAGTCCTCCTATTGGTAATGGATCTGGCATTCATGTTGCCTTATACTACGCGAATATTGGACATTCGTTCTTGTGGTGCCTATTATCCCTGATTTCTAGGGATAACTAGGAGATCATGTCTCGAGGCCCACAGGTCCTAGACATGGAGTACCGAGAGTAGGATTAACCTGAGCATGGCCCTGGAGGGCCCATCTTTCTTCTTCTTCATCAGAGTTTTCCTAGTCAACAACAACAACATCCATCACCTTCGGCTTGGACTTGCATTGGAGAAGACTCTTGCTCCATGAGGTAATTGATCCAAGTATCATGGTATGTGTCATGTTTGATCATTATAAATTTTAGATATATGCATCAGATTCCTTTCATTTCTGACAACTTCTTGGATCTTACACTAGCCCACTTGACCATGGTTGGGGGATTGACAGAGTACCCTAGCAAGTTTGTACCCATAGGTTTTGGTTAGCTACCAGGGGGGATTTTGAAGAGCCATCATCCACTCCCATCATTATATCACTTTTACATCTTATCTCCCATTCATCTATCCCATTCCCCTAGTACGGACATTAGGATGACCTATCTATGGGGTTACACCTTATCCTGTGGGAAGAAGGGGCTAAAGGCCCAGGGGGTAAAAGCAACTGGTAAGAGATAAAAGCCATACAAAATAAAACCTATAGATGCCTCGCCCAAGGATCCCCGAGAAGGCAATAAAAATCCTCTCAATAAAAAACAAGAGGGACCCTAAAAAAATGACAAAAAAAAAGACCTAGCCAAGAGGATGGGGGGTCTCATCATGAGCCAGCTCATTATGTTCATAGGTACCTAGCAGTATGACATTGCCATTATCTGGTTACCACACTAGGGCAGTGACCTTTGGTTGCATGGCCAAGGGAAAGGGGGTCTCATCATGAGACAACCTTATCATCTTTGTGATAGTACTTGTGGGTAACACTGTCATCTCTGGTCACCACGCCAAGGCAATGTCCTCTAGTTAGACCTTGAAAAAAAGAAAAAGAAAAAGTAATAAAGAAAAAGAAAGAATAAAGGAAATGAAGGGCTTGGAAAGAATTGCATCCATGACAGGTGCATCTCGCCTCCTACAAAGGCACCCATGGATAATATCACCCCTATCTTCCACTATGTCTAGACATCCTTTAACCACACCACCTCGTGTTACATGGCTTGGATGATATCCTTTGGGAACTTTCCTTTTCTTATGGATGCTGGCCCAATAGGGCACTTTGTATTTTTCTTCAGCTTTGTATAGTAGGTCATTGTAATGTCTTTGAGCTATTAGATGATGTGCTAGGGGTTTTATGCATGCATTTGATAAAATTAATGATGAAATATGATTGGCATTGCTATGATCATGAGGGCTAATGAGCCCATGGAGGGCGAAGTTTTTGATGTGCAGGACCATGCCCGACGGACAAGTACCAGGTGGACCGGTACACATGGGGAGATGATTAGTTCGGGCCTCCATGGGGTTGAAGAGCCCATCAGATGGTTGTTGGGACCTCATCAGGGGTAGAGACAGGACAGTGATTGGTTGAGCCTTTGCACGAGAGAAGAATAAAGACATTTTCATCCAGGACGCCTTGGTTGAGCCCAGCCCTAGGGGGTTGACCCACTACAGGTGGAACATGTCCCTCTATTGACCTAGGACATCCTCCAGAGATCCTTGACATCACCTGCAGCGTGTGGCATCTTTACAAGTGATCAGGGGATCAAATTTTGCTCAATTTTCAAAGTGCTCGGAATGCGACGAAAATAGTGCCATTGCGTCCGTCTCGTTTTCCTGATTCCGGAGGTATATTTACTTTTGCAAACGAAGTCCGTATGGAGGAGATATCGCGATCTGTCCGCCAAGACAAACAGGTAAAAATTTGGGATGCTGACTGTACTTGTCCGTACAGTCCGTACGGCCACGTGGAGGGCCGTACCATCATGATGACCTGGCGTATTGATGATGTGGTGCATTTTGGTTGGATGTTCATTGACCAGTAATATGCTGACACGTGTCACTGTGTGGTTGGCTCATATGTTTGTGTTTATATAAAATGGTTTGGAGGCCGCGGGGTTCGACCCCCGGACCTCCCCAAACACTAAGTTTTCATAATGTTCCGCTAACGAACAGTCCCGCCTTTGATCCTTGTTAACTATACCTTGGATAAATTATTTAACATGGATGTTATGTTATAGAGGAAAGGGGGGCGGGCCGGGGCTTAAGCCCCGACCCATGGTTCCGTTGAAATATATATATGACCATATGTATACATAGTGGCGCGCGTGCATTGCAATTCATTGCAATGTTATATATAACATATATAACATAGTTATATGGCCCGTGTATTAAATCGCGCGGGGTTTAATATTGTGTTATGTAATGTTTATACATTGTGTTATGCACGCGGTTGTAACTTGCGCGGGAAGTTGCAATCCGTTGCACGGTTTTTCAAACGGTCAAACGACTTTTATGCCAAGTCTATGGTCGCGTGAGCCATATGACCCAGTGCCGAGGCGGTTAAGGGCTGGAGGCGCCCTAACCGTTCTACGGTTTGTACCAGTGCGCGGTTGCGTACGGGTCTTGGTTTTTCCTCTTAAATGAGCGTGTGTGCTAGGTTTGAAGGACAAGGGTACATTTTGTAGAATCAGAGACAGCAAGTGGAAGAGGGAGACTTCAAGGAGGCCATCTTCTTCATTTTTCGACCGTTTCAGGTGCCGAAAGAGCCCAGACAGGGGTTTTGGGATGCTGCGGAGCCATTGGAGCAGCCAGTTTGTCATTTTGAGCATTGTAAGGCATGTTTTTGAGCACTTTGAGCAATTTAATAATAATGATCCATTGGAAGCTGGACCAGGAGATGTAGCCTAGAGTGGGGTGAACTCCTTTATCAAGTTGCTGTGTTTATGTGCTAATGTTAAATGTTTTATGTTGCTGTCTATGTGTATCTTTACATAAGTAATCCTTTATTATGTGTTGCAAATTGATCCGGTTGCTTTAAAACACATAACATTTCACTTGCAATAATTATTCAAGTTTCAAGTCTTCTTCATTTTTAGATCAAGTTGGTATCAGAGCACTGGTTTTGAAGACTTGATTGTTTGCAAGTTTTGTTTCTGATGCTCACAAGGTTGAAAATAACACGAGGAGAAGGTCAACTTGTGGAGCCAAGTTCTTATCCGACGAGGAAGAAGCAGTTTCATTCACCGCGAGTTGTAGAGAGACATTCACCAAGCATGGCAGATGCAGAAGATCATGAACGTGTTCCAGATGAAGAAGCAGACCTCAGGCAGACTCTCATGAAGATGAGAGATATGATGAAATCCATATTGGAACGAACCGTGATGTCGCAGGGTGAAGGCTCTAACCCTTCAATGCATAAGGGAGGCGGTGGTGACAAGACTCCAGGCAGAAATGGAGGGAATGGTGCTTCTCCACCACCCTCTCCTCCATCATCATCCTCTTCATCTTCTTCTTCTTCTTCAAGTTCGAAACATCTTCCCA
>ML789237.1:25407-38767 GCA_009831015.1 Picea engelmannii | reverse complement strand
CCTCACATGAGTCGTCTATTTAACCTGTCTCTTTGCATCAGGCTCCAAACAACCAACTTCACTCACCCTGCGTCAGTTCGACTCCCACACCGGTTGATTCATCTCTCTCGCTCTTGGGTAATGATGAATTCTCCTGCTTATAGCGGCCTGTTGAAGCCCCTCTCCAGTCATGTTCTCCTACTCCGATCATCCATCAAGCCCAATTTCCCTCGCGGCTCTAAACTCCTCCCTGTCTCCTCCTTCCTCGACATCCCTCTGTATTCTCTCTGTGCCCTCCTTGCTCACTGCATCACCATGCACCGTAGGTCCAAAGACCCCTGCACTTGCCCAACTTGTGCCCTGGAAGATATACGAGACCAATTTCAGGGTCTACATATCAAGTGCATGCGCATGGAGGATCGTTCAGACTCCAGACACAGGGAATTGCAACAAGAAAACCAAGCAATTCAGGAAAATGTGGCCGAGGTTCAAAATCAAATGCAAAGACTAGAGCTCAAACACAACCAGGAACTAGCTATTGTTCTCATGGGAGTGAACCATAACATGAGGCAGATCATGGAACTCAATCAACATCCAGGCAACCCCCAGCAGCACCCCCGCTCAACAGGCACGGATGCATCTTGGATCCCCTCCTCCATTCACTCGGTGGCCAACAACGACCATCATGTTCCAATGGCTCCTAGATTCTTCGATCACGTCTCGAAAGGAGAAAATCAATCCAAACAACAAGGGGAAGCGGCCCAAGCAAAGGAGAACCATGCGCTATATCGAGACGGTCCAGGCCCTTCCCACCCTTAGTCAAGGTTCTCCATGAATTGCAAATTTCAGTTTTTTTTCTGAATAGTTTCATAGCCATCTTCACATGGCAAGTTTGTAGTGCATATAGCACAATGGCCATTCTCCATTCTGGTATAAAAAAACTTATCTGTAATCACAACACTAGTAGAAGAATAGAGCCGCAACCTGTTCTTTGCACTAGTAGAAGATTAGAGCCACAACCTGTTCTTTTTTGCAATCTAAACAACTTTTGATAATATACAAAAATTTCTTTGCACTAGTAGAAGATTAGAGCCACAACCTGTTATTTTTTGCAATCTAAACAACTTTTGATAATATACAAAAATATCAGTTTGTTAAAAAATAATTATAGCAAAAGAAAAGAATATAAAGTAATAATGAGATATGATAATGGTTGTAGGTTTCACCTCAAAGTTTGCACACTAGAATATAAACGTCCATAGAAATCTCTATGGAATTTATCTCCTATAAAAAGTCCCGAGCTGCCATAAAATATCAATTAATTAATTACTTACTTGTTTCCACATAGAAATTAATTTGTAAAAATAAAAATAATTATCTTGATAAACACTTCGTGAATCTTCGCAAATAGAGTGGATAATAAACACTAATATTTCTTAGTATTCATGCAAAAATTACCATCACTTTCCCTTCCAAATCCCGATAGACGCTTGCGGATAATATGTAGGTGTCGAATGGACAACGTGCATGAAAATGCAGATGAAATGCAACAAAACAATGGCGGTGTTGATCATGATTTTGTTGGGATGTCTCTGCCTGATTTCTACTTGCGTTGGGTGCATCCTATGTAGAGAAGAAAGACACCGTTTTCTTGGCATTCTGCGGAATGTTTTTATTACGTTTTCTGTTATACAGGAGCAAGCTTGCCGGGAGGGAGAAGCTCCCCGCAAAAGCAAGCTGGGATTTTTCCAGAGGGAGACATTGATCAATTCATGAAAGTAACTTCAGATGTTTATGGACAACTTAGAGAAAATATTGATGATAATATATATCCTCCATAACGATATATATTACTTCACTTGAACTCAAATTCCTTCCTAAAACAATGTTACTTCACTGCAAAATGAAGGATAAACTTATATTTGCTTTTGAAAGAACTGAAGAGAACTCTTCCAATTCTGTCCCTGATGAAGAGGATGTCATCCTACACACAACATTTTAAAAAATCTTAACGTCTCATACGGGAAGAAGAACATGATAATTCTATGAAGAAAACACACATTGAAGGGGACAAAAAATTAATTTCACAGTGGGAAGCATAAATCCAAAACAAGATAGAGTGGCACCCTGGTGGAAATGTGTTTGGATAAACCCTTTTTAGGCTTTTCATTGATTAACGAGGTGGGGTATATGGTAAAATTTAACCAAGTGGGAATTTTGGTTGTTTGTTTAAGGGTTTTCATTGATTAACGAGGTGGAGTATATAGTGAAATTTAACCAAGTGGGCACACATAAGTACAAATAAAAAGACAAGAAGTTGTCAAGCATTGGTCATGAGTTGAGTCCCTTGAACTTACACTCCTTACAACAGATAAAGGTCAATTACATCAAAGCTGAAAACACAAAATGGGGAGTGTTGAACATCAAAGCTGAAAACACAAAATGGGGAGTGTTGAACTGCACCTTATATTGAAATGGGTATGATGATTAATAGTTGTTGTTGAAAAATTGAGGCTATAGTGGGCCCTGGGCGTGGATAGAAATTATCTTCCTGTAACTTGAAGTGGCATATATTTCTTCATTGGTGGTGTGAAAGCTGGCATCCCCGCACATAGTAACTGTAGTCCCAAAAACATTGCTTGAATAGAAAATAGCTTAGGCACTTAAACATTGCTTGAATAGAAAATAGCTTAGGCACTTATGCTTATTGATGTCGATTTGGTTCTTTGATTTTTTTTGTTTCTTGCTTTGTGCGGGAAACAAAAATGTGTAATGTCCCCATATGTTTAGGAGTCATAAGGGAGAAATTACGCTAGCCTAATAAGTTCTAGTGGGCTAAGGTAGACAATGACCAAGGGGACATGACTTGCCTAGGAAAGACTTTATAAAGTTAAATTGAGAAAAAGGGGGACATGGGTCCTAGGCTAATGAAAAGTCACTTTTAAATTATAAAAGTGAAGGAGCCACTAAAGTGACTTTTAAAAAATAAAATCAATAAGTGAGCATGAAAAGACTCAAGTGAATATTAAAAGGGGAAAATGAGGAGTCTCTCCTCATTCTTTCATTTGCTCATTTGATAAAAATATTTTGGAGATCTCTTGAGAAGAGAGACTAGGGTTTTCTTTGGAAACCCTTCATTTACTAGTATTGATATTGCAACAATACACCATAGCTAGTTTGGGATCAGAATCACTCAAATTCTGACATTGTGTTGCATTGCTAAGGAGAGAATCATTCTCAGGATCGATCTATTGGGTTTGGTGGAATTTTTTCTTAGTGGTTCCTCAATGCTAAATCGATTATTGGGTTGTTGGCTGAGTTTTGTTGGCGAGAGTGTATCTTTTCCTTGTGGGTCAAATTCTTGTAGTGAAGGGGTGAATTTATACAGTGCGACGCATTTCATATTGAGGAAAGGAGATGAAACACTCTTGGATTGGTGAACTATCCATTATAAGAGTCGAATTGCTCATTCATGGCTTGGTTGTCTTTATTTGGCTGATATTTCTATGTAGAGGGGAAAATCTATAGAATATTGAATGAAGGAAGGGGACATGGCTCACCCCTTAACCATATCTTATTTACTGGGTTTGGTTTTGTCTATGGGAATGCTGGAGTATATCAGTGGAACGATTTCTTAGCAGTTGGGTCATGTACCTCACTTCTAAACTAAATATCTTGGGCCCAGACGACCATATATCATTGTTGGGTGCTTCCTTACTCTATAGACTGCAGATTTTGTGTAAGAGGACATACCTGGGGATTTCTATGTGGGTGAAAGGAGGGACAAGTCCATAATAAGAATACTTACAACAATTATTCTTACATATATCAGATTTATTTTAGTTCCATTGTTATGAGGTCATATATGTACAGTTATAGCTTGTTGCAGTATGCTTATTTCTCATTCTTATTTAGTAAATAAATGAACTAGATTGCCAATGGTTTTTGTTGTCATATATCTAGTATAGCTGTTGCATTATTGTTTTTATTGGCAAGGAAGAGCACTTGTATGCAAACTGATTGAGTAAATATCACTATGGGAACACACAAGATTGCATCTATAGTAGTGTGTGAGTAAATTGTTTGACAAAATACTCCAGAGACAAAACTTAAACAAAAATTAGAAATTTTGGTGGGAATTTCGAGAAAATCCAAGAGGGCTATTTTACATTGGTATCAGAGCATGGTCCTTTGCAGATGTGTGGTTTGAGGGACAACCTGATTCAGATTTATGAGGCCAGAAGATGAGGAAAACATCACTTATAGGAGATGTAGGGATAGAGCTTCAGAACCTCAACCAGAAAAGGAATAAGAAGTGGTGTTGGGTGAAGGGGAAGCACCTACAAAATCAAATAAAGGAAAGGGGTGCATGGTGGAAGAAGGAGACCCACAAATCAACAACCTCTTCTAGGTGATGAATGATTTGGCTAAGGGACAAAAGATGATGATGGACCTATTGGGACAACTAGCAGTTAACACCATAGAGGGGCCATCTAAACAAAATTAGAATGGTGAAAAGGGCTCGAACAATGGAGAATGAAGGAATTCTCACACTACCATGTAAATCCACCCTCACTTTTACACCAAGGCTGCCATACCCACCATGCCACAATTCTTGAGTGGTGAGGTAGCATTAGAGGGGCTAGCAGAGCAAGATGACTCTTATTTGACTTATTTGGAGGAGTACAAGAGGTTGGTGGATGAATTTTAGGAAGCTATGTCTTTCACTATTTTTTTCCACCTCAAATAGAAGAACCAACCTAGAGGAGATAAAAGGACACCCAACCAGGAGCTTCAAAAGAAACCTGGAAAAGTGACCATTCCAAATTTTGACGAATCCTCAAAATGTTCAACAAGGACTTGGGTGTAGAATGTTTACACATCCTTCTAGCTACATCAGATGACAGAAGTTGAGGCCATTAAATTGGATACTTTACACTTATATGGTGAGTCCCATAAATGGTGGCACCATGGGTTAGTGATGCTCGTTCATTTAGGCATCACTTCATACCTTGATTTCACACAGAGGATCATTGAGAGGTTTGACGGGAAAGACCCAGATATCCATTTTCGAGAGTTGGCTCAACTCAAGAAGACATGTAACCCATAGGTATTTATCTCTGAGTTCCAAAGATTAGCAGTGATGGTGACAGACATATCTAAGGCACGCTTGGTGATTTTGTTCATTGGGGGGGTAGCAAAGTCATTGCGTGGATGGGTGAAGGCCTATAAACCCACCACTTTGTAAGATGCAGTCATCCATACTAGGTGCATGTAGGATGTTGTTCCTAAGAGTAGTTATCCTCTGAAACCCACATTCCCACAAAAGAGCAGGGATACCAAACCATTTTAGAGGGATTGGGTTGGGAACCCCAAGCTAGATGAAGAAACAAGAAAGGAAATAAGGAGGAAAAAATGTTCTTTAGTTGTTAGGACTCGTGGGTACCAGGGCACATGTGTGTCGGGAAAGACAAGACCGACAAGGATCATTATATTGAGGTATATTCAGACAATTGTAGTGATGACGAGGAGGAGCAACAAGAAAAGGAATAGGGGCGCCATATATCAGGTGAGGAGACATCACATGCTGGGGCTAAGGGTCCTGTTATGGAATCCATGTCATGACTTCCTAGGTACCACACTTTCATAGTTAGAGGATTCCTACAAGGGAACAAGGTTACAATGTTGATTAATAGCGAGAATCCCACAACTTTATAGATGCAACTTTGGTGGATAGGCAAGATATTATGATGGAGGGGTGGCTATCATATGAATTGCACTAGATGGATCCCCATGTTGAAAATAGCCATGGGGAATTATACCTTGACAGATGATTTATTTGTTGTGGATGTTGATCCAGATTTATGAGTGGAACAAAATGAAACCACATATTTATAATATTAACACAGAGACACAATGAACAATAATAGAGATATAGTAAAACTTGGCTTATATTAAATAAGAAATATGTTGAAAACTATAAAATGAAGAATAAAAACAAGTTTGCTAGAATGGTGGCAGCTTATCTTTGAGAAGAGATGTGACGGCTATGCTTATTCACAAGAATATGAGTAAAATGAGGCTCTAAAGGAATTTTTAAAATAAACATGAACTCCAAACCCATAGAAATCCAAAACCTAACCCTAGGAGATGAAGCACCAAAAGTCACGTGGGCCCCGTTGGGGTAAGTTAGTACATCAACTTCTTGGGGTCGCAACTTTTGCATACGATCTTTGTTTAGGGAGCATGATAGATAGTTGGAAAGGTATTGATGAGGAGATTCATTTAGGTGGCTCAATAATATCCTTTGAAAGTAAATGAAGTTCGTGATCACAAAAAAAGTGTTGTTTAGGCCCTCAAAATGGCCCTGAAAGTTCGAGGACTGAAAAATTGCTAAAAATAGTAAGTTGCCAAAAAATTGTTTTGAGCCAGTTGGAAAAGATGGATAGCCACTGAGATCCTCCAGGATAAATCCTCCCTCATTAGGAAGAAATGGTCTCCATTTCTTTGAGTTCCCCCATCATATGAATAAATTTGTACTGAATTTGGCTCGAGGTGATCCACTTTCCTTAGTGAAAGAGTTTCCCTGCTTTGGCAACCCGATAAATCTAGATCCTCTATTGTCAAGTGCCCTTGACCTGTGTGTCCATGATATGATTAGTGGATGCATGTTCCATGTAGTCAGGGTTGAGATATGTTGGTGTCAATTTTTCTGCTATCTTCGAGGTGTCCAATAATGGTGGAAAATAAGGCCGAAGGAGGTCCACATTGAATATTGGGTGCAATCCAAGAAATGGGGGAAGGTTGATCTCAAAATAATTGTTATCCACATCCTTGGTGATGGTGTAGGGTCCATAACAAAGTGGACAAAGCTTCCGATGAGGATCTGTAAGGATTTCTTTCTACAAGTACAACCAACCTTTGTCTCCCATCTAAAAATTGTGTGGCACTCGGTGCTGATCATGGTGCTTGTTGTACTTGGAATTGGACTTCTATAAAATATCCTAAACCTGTTGGAGGATGTGTTGGATCCTCTCAATGAACCGGGTGGATTTGTCATCTCCATTTGGAGCATGCGATGAGTCTACTTGGGTGGACGCAAGGGGCAGTGAAACATCCATGGGACCCAATGGTTGAAATCCCAACCCCACCTGAAAGGGTCTATGGACGATTGAGATATGTATGAATATGTTGTAGTTGTTCTGAAAATAGGGAAGAATCTCATCCCAGGTGCAGGGGTTCTTGGAATTGAACATGTGTAATATGTGCATGATCATCCGGTTGACGACCTCGATTTGGCCATTTGTCTCGGGGGGGAAGGCAGTGCACTTGGTGAGGTTGGTGTCCAACAATGAACAGAGACTTGACCAACAAGTGATGAGGAACTGACTATCCCGATCTGAGATAATGGTTTGTGCGATCCCAAAGTGTACCCAAAGTCATTCAAATAAGAGCTTGGAAGTGGTCTCCGTTGTGATGCTCTTCTTGTAGACAACCATAATCGCCATCTTGGAAAAGCGATCAACAACCAAAAAGACACAGTCATTTCCCCACTTGGTGGACGGAAGGCCCGACATGTAGTCTATCAATATGGATTCCCAGGGCATGTCAAGAGTAGGCAGAGGAGTGTACATGCCTTGTTTCTTAATGGTCAGTTTGGCAATAGTGCAGACAGTGCAGGACTAGATATGTTTACTGACATCCTGTCGAAGTTTCAGCCAGTATAAATTTTGTTGCATCCCTTCCATTGTCTTTTCCATGTCGAAAGTGTCCTACCACCTGACTGTAGTGGGCTTCCAAAATAAGCTTCACTCACTCGCTTGATGGAACACATAGATGGAACAGATGACACAACAACCCATCCTGAAGATGGAAATTGGTGACAATTATGTTTGCGCCCAAAATGTGTAGGTGTTGGTGAAGTTAGGATCTTTCTCATAGAGGTGGGGCCATTCAGAGGTCTTGTGGCTGCAAGAATCGAGCACTGTGGTGAGTTTCGCAACTGGAGGTCGGCTAAGGAAATCAGGGACTCGATTGGTACTTCCTATTTTATACTTTATGTTGATGTGGAGCTGCTGCAAATATGTGGACCACTTCTAATGGCATTCATTCTACAATTTTCCTTGTGTCTACATGAACTACAACAACTTATGATTAGTGCAGATGATTTTCTCCTTCCTGAGAATGTAATGCCTCCATTATCGATAGGCTTACACAATGGATTACATATCTTTATCGTAAGTAGGGTACTTATGGACTACATATGATAGTGTCTCACTATTATAGGCCACGAGGTGGCCATGCTAAGTGATGATTACGCCCACAACATAGTCTAAAGCATCCGTCTTGATTTCAAAGGGTTGTTACAAGTCAAGTAATGAAAGCATGGGGGCAGAGCATAATCGCTACTTCAGATCATCAAACTCTTTCTAATGGAACATTCCCCACACAAATTTTTCCTTACCACCACCTCTAGTTATTTGGCTAAGGGCCCATGCAATATGGGAGAATACAAACACAAACCTTCGATAGAAATTGGCAAGGCCTAAGAAGATCTTAAGCTCAATGAGTGTGGTTGGGGTTGGCTAGTCACGAATGACTTGGATCTTGGCTGGATCAACATGCACACCGTGCACATAAACAATGTATCCAAGGTATTGGACCTTGTCCATGCCAAAGGAGCATTTTTCCAAGTTGGCATATAGCTTCTGATGTCGCAGAGTGTGCAAAACTTGTTGACTATTCTGCAAGTGTTATGCCCAAGTGTTGTTGTAGACGAGGATGTCTTCCAAATACACCACCACAAAATAATTATTGAAAGGCCACAAGATATCATCCATCACCCTCATGAAAGTTGTTGGGGTATTTTTCAAACCAAAGGGCATGACCAACCATTCAAAAATACCTTCTTTTGACTTGAAGGAAGTTTTCCATACATCTGCTAGTTCTATTGGGACTTGATGGTATCTAGAGTTCATATCAATATTATTTAATTATTTGGCCCCATTGAGCTATTGAGGGCTATTTTCGATTCGAGGAATCGGATACCGGTTCCTGACTATTATTTTATTTGGGGTCCAGTAACCAATGTAGAGTCTCCAAGTCCCATCTTTCTTCTGCACCAACACGATTTGGATTCCACGGGGTGATGAGTTGGGTTGAATGTGCCTCTTGTGGAGTAGTTCTTGGATTTGATGCTTGATCTCCTCATTTTCTATCAGATAGTGGTGATAGACTGGCCCATAGGGTAGCGGTGCGTTGGGGGTCAGATCAATGGGATGCTTGACCTGAGAGTGCAGAGGTACCCCAGTAGGTGATGCAAATATGTCTTTGTATTCTTCCATGATCTTATCCACTTTCTTATCCTACATGGATAGGTGAGCCATGGAGGCCATGGATGTGGATGTAACCTTTCACTCACTCTGAGAGTGAATCATGAAGAATAAAAAAAATTCAGTCTGAGAAATGACCTTCCTGCATTGCTTGGCAGAGATCAAGGAAATAGTACTAGGTGGGACTTCCTTAGATATCCTGTAAAATTTCCTATTCAAAGTAATAATAAAACTACGAGGCTTAGAATCATATATAGAATGATGTTTCCATAAATAGAGTTGGCCCAAAAGAACATCAAAAACTTCAAGGGGGGAAACATCACACAAATTTTACCTCAGCCACCAATGAATTCTTTGAGTGGAAATCAATAGTGTTATGCCAGGGGATCTTATGAGAGTTGCACCACTTCCTGGTATATTTATTCATCTTCCCATTGTCCTTATTTGCTTGTGTCTTGTACTGGTTGTCTTGAGGTTTCCCATCTTTTCTATGTCCTTTTTTCTGTGGTTTGGGGCTTCCCTTTCACTGCTTCTTCCGTGAGGGGTTCCCATATCCAAACTATCGTGTCTTTTGTTTCAACGTATTCTCAATTTTGATGACATATCGATAGGTCGTGCACAAGGATGAGATGACGCTCATAGTATTTGATACCCAACTTGGTGTGCAAGGTATGGAATACATTAGTGAACTCTGGCACTGTTTGGTCTCTTTCTTGCAGCAGTGTGGTCCATCTTTTATACAAGTCGTCATAACTTCCCACAAGGTAGTATTGTTCCTTAATATCATCCCTAAAAGAATCCCAAGTGGGTGAAACTACAAATAATGTCGATCCTTATATGTCCTTTTTATCATAGAAAGTCTCTTGCCAATATTTGACATGGGGAACGACCTTGAGGAGTGAAAATGTAATCTTTTCTCCATCGAAAAAGTTGTAGACAAAAAAATACCCTTCTAGAGGGTTAACCATTTATCTACGACATCGACATCTATTTGAACTTCAAATATAGAAATATCAAAATTGATCTATACCTTGAGGGGAGTGGTGCCTCCACTTGAGGTGGATGCATCACTCGTCGACAAATGTTGAAGGATTTTTGAAAAGTTGTCCATCATCTCATTCCTTTGTCGCTCAAGGGCTTCCCCGAGCAACATTTTGAAAATATCTCATCCCCCTTCATCTTTATTTTCACCCACCATGGACGGTTTCTTGTGCGTGCGAGATTATTTTTCCTCAAGAGAAACAAGATCGATACCCAACTCTTTATACCTTGACTTCGACGAGGACATGCATTAAAAAACATGTCAAGGAGCAAACCGCTCTGATACCACCGATCCAAATTTATGAGCGGAACAAAATGAAACCATAGATTTATAATACTAACACATAAACATAGTCAACAATAATAGAGATATAATAAAACTTGGCTTCTATTAAATAAGAAATATGATGAAAACTGTAAAATGCAGACTAAAAACAAGCTTGCTAGAATGGAGGCAATTTATCTCTAAGAAGAGATGTGATAGTTATGCTCATTCGCAAGAAGATGAGTAAAATGAGGCTTTGAAGGTAGTTTTACAATAAATATTAATTCCAAAACCCTAGAAATCCAAAAACCTAACACTAGGAGATAATGTGCCAAAATTCATGTGGGCCTCGTTGGGGTAAGTTAGTATATCAACTTCCCGGGGTCGTAACTTTTGCATACGATCTTCATTTAGGGTGCACAATAGCTCGTTGGAAAGGTATTGAAGACAATATTCATTTATGGGGCTCAATTAAATACTTCTAATATTAGTAAGGTTCTTGATAACGAAAAAACGTCGTTTAGGCCCTCAAAATGGCCCCGAAAGTTTAGGAACCGAAAAACTGCTAAAAATAGTAAGTTGCCAAAAAACTGTTTTGAGTGAGTTGGAAAAGGTGGGTGGCCACCAAGATAATCCTGGATTATATGTGATGGATACCAATGTGGTACTTGGATTTTAGTGGCTATAATCAATTGGGAAATACATTATTGATCATAAGACTATGGAAATGGAATTCACAGGTCCGGATGGGAAAAAGGTAGTCTTACGAGAAATGCACTAGTATTTGCCTAAGATAGCATCATCATAAAGTATGGAGGAAGTGATGTGACATGGATATATAGAATGGGAAATTGAGTGATACATTTATGAAAGTGAGCCACCAAATCATCCTCAACAACATCTAGACAATCTTCAGGTATTACTTCTTAAACATCAAAGGGTTTATGGTGACATTCCTCCAGGTGTACCTCCAGATAGAGGATTTTAGCATGTGATGGAATTAGAATAAGGGGTCCAAGAATTCATAACCAAGCCTTACCGACATCCCAAAAATCACAAAGATGATATTGAGAAAACTATCAAGGAGTTTCTCAAGATGGATCATATTCGACCTAGCTCTAGTTCGTTTTCTTATTTGGTAGTATTGGTAAAACATAAGGATGACACCTTGAGAATGTGCATTGATTATCGATCCATTAACAAGAATACCATAAAGAACATGTACCCAATTCTTAGGATTGATTAGTTTATGGACGAGTTGAGGGGAGAAAAATATTTTCCAAAATTGATCTCCGTACAGGGTATCACGAGATCAAGGTTCGGGAAAAAGACATTCCAGAGACTTCTTTCCGAAGACATTATGGGAATTATGAGTACCCTGTTATCCCATTTGGGCTAACCAACACTACTACTACATTCTAGTCTTTCTTGAACCACATGTTCAATAAGCAACTGGGGAAAAAAAATGGTCTTCTTTGATGACATTCTTATTTATAACAGGACTTGGGAGGAACATCTTAGGCATCTCGATGAAGTATTGGGGATTTTGGAGGAACTCCAACTCTATGCAAAGGAATCTAAATTTGAGTTTGGAATGACTGAAATTATTTATTTGGGGCATTTGATTGGAGAAAATGGGGTTCATTTACACCAAGAAAAGATCAAGGAAATTATCAAGTGGCCTAGCCCCAGGAATGTGACAAAACATAATAACTTCCTAGGCCTTTGCACTTATTACAGGAAATTTTCTAAGGGGTTCTCATAACTAACAACACCTCTTATAGACCTCACTAAGAAAGGGTATTTTAGTTGGTCAGATGAGACACAAGTAACATTCAAGATGATGAAACATGTGATGAGATCTTGTTGTGTACTAGCCTTACTAGATTTCACTTAGCCATTTGTGCTTGAGTGTGATGCTTCCAAGATTGTGATAGGAGTTGTGTTAATGAAAAAAAACTATCCCATTTCTTTTGAGAGCCACAAACTTAAGGAGTATGGGTAGCATTATTCGATATATGAAAATGAAATGTTGTCCATTATGCATGCATTGGACAAATTCTGACAATACTTGGTGGGGAACATGTTTAAGGTGAATACAAATAACAATAGCCTAAGGTTCCTCATGGAGCAGAAATAATTTAGTGAGCATAAATAGAAGTGGATCAAAAAGATTCAATCCTGCGATTTTTATATTGAGTATGCGAAGGGAAAGAACAATGTGGTAGTTGATTCCCTTTCCAGAATACCACCCACTCTCTCCCTCATGGAGATTTCAGCTGAATGGAAAGCTCTTATGTTTGTATAATATTCCAAGAACTAGTTTTCTTGCGATATCCTTTACAATCAGACACAGGATGTTCGGTATAGAGTCATTGATGACATCATTTATTACAAAGACATGATCTACCTTGTACCAAAGCCTCATCTCAAGGACAAAATCATGCATGCAACACACAGTTCCCCATTGGAAGGACACCTTGGGTACTTGAAAACCTATAGGAAGGTCCAGGAAATATTTACATGGAAGTGCCTAAGACAAATGCGTTGAGGTTCGTAAGAGAATGCAACATCTTCCAACAAAACAAGGCATAACAAACTCATTCGGACTACTTCAACCACTTCCCATTCCTTAACAAAAATGGGAAATAATCTCTATCGATTTCACCATTGGGTTTCCCCAAGTGCAGGGAAAGGACTGTATCTATGTGGTGGTTGACAGGCTCACGAAGTTTGCACACTT
>ML789237.1:0-14362 GCA_009831015.1 Picea engelmannii | reverse complement strand
ATATAAAAAGTATGCATAACATAAATAGAATGCTAGAAATGGAAGACGAACAACAATATAACCAGAATAACACCACAATAATACCAATATGATACCAAAATAACACCAAAATGAACACTTTGATTACTGAGAGAAATTTTCACTTGCCTCTTTGAGGGGGAAACCTCCAGTCGAGTAGAGCTCTATTACAATAATATCCAAGACAAAAATTCTCATACCCTCAACTCTTATTTATACTAAATATGTCTATCAAAAGAAACATCTAGAGGAAGATCCTTCTAGAAGAAGAAGCTTCTATTAGGTCTTCTTACATTTGACTTATTCTTCCTTATTTCTAGGCCTTATTAATATTGACCCTTATGACATCAGAACATATTATTCTACCTATGTGAGGGGTTAGGTCCCGAACACTCTGTAGCTCTTCAAAGATGATTGAGTAAAATTAAATATTTTAATTTTGTTTATGTTGAGTTGAAACTTTATAACATGATAAAAACATATATAAAGTGTTTAGGGATTAAAAGTTATCGAAAATATTTAATATTTTGTAGTTATTTAAAGATTATATATGATATAGTGCTTGAATTGGTCAGGAATTACTTGGTTTGTTTTAAAATTTTATTTTTGTGCTTTAAGATATTTAATAGAAGCATTCCTAAATTACCATAGTTACATTAAGAAATGTAAGGAAAATATTTAGTATATTTTTGTGCTTGAAAAGATTTAATAGAAGCTCTCCTAAATCAACATAAACTTGTTGAGTTGATCATTGTTGTACATAGTGACATCTTCCTTTACCCCCCAATGAATTAGCCAATAATGACATCTTTATGCTAATGTTTATTGATCCATATGTGGTTTTGAATATAGTTTGAATCAATCTTAGGAAGCCTCTTGTATTCCATCTTTTTTATCTTGTTATAATACATTAGGTACCTAGTCATAGCCATGATTTAAATGGGGGAAAAACTAGTTTCTATGAGGAGGATATGATAGGGTGTATTGCCTTTTATTTTGAGATTATAAGTTATATAACAGTTTTGGACTTTCTCTATCTTTGTCCACAATTCTATAGAGATGCTACAACCCTAAATTTCATAACCATATAAGATAACAAGACCAATAAGAGTATCAAAGAGTATTTTCTTCTTATCCCATAGTCAAAGATCCATTGATTTTCAACTATTTTCAAGTCCATAATAAGCTTTCGTCCTGTAATTTATACTTTTTCTCAATGATACATTTCTAGTTAAGATTTTGATGAATATTGATTCCAATATATTTATATGAATTCAATTCCTCCAACTTGTTGTTGTCATACATGTAATTAGCATAAGTTATATTTTTCGATTTAATTAAATCACAAACTTCATTTTGTTAGCGTTAATATCCATACTTGTATTAAAGCATAAATCCTTGAAAAGTTTTAGTTTCTTGTCTAGATAATAAGGAATCCTCTCCATAAGAAAAATATCATTAGGGTAAAGAAGATTGAGGATGATGAGTATACCAACTAGAATTGGGTTGACACAACCCACTTTTTCCAATCGACCCTCTAACTTGCCAATGTATATGCCAAAAAGAGTAGGGGACAAGGGAAAACCTTAAATCCTATATTACAATAATTTTTTTCCAACTAGCTCTCAATGTTCCTAAACCTAGAAATAAAATTCATGTACAACCTTACCGTGGTATCTCTCAACTTGAAAGAAACTTTTATGTCTTCTAATTTATTCCAAATGTTAGCCCTAGGCACAATGTCAAAATATTTTCTAAATTCAACTAAACAACATAGGATATTGGTTCTATTATTATGAAACTATTCTACAATGATCCTATGTGTAACAAGGTTCTCCATAGTTGGATGATAACTTCTAAATTCAACCTAGTATTTAGCTCTTTTTCCATGTCTTTCTAACCTTATGTTGATCTTAAATTCCAAAATAATTCTATATAACTTGGATAAAAGGGGGATAATCACAATGGTCCTACAATTATAGGGATTGTTTTTATCCCCACTTTTAGAAATAAGTACAATTATGTTTTGATTCAAAGTTTTAGGGAAGACCTACTTGACTACTAAATTGAAGAGCTTGTGGATGTGAGAGGCGATGACAGGCCCTCCAATTTTTAAGATTCTTTTTTGGTAGTATTCGATGCTCTTAGCTTTACCTTTTTCTCATTGATGTGTTCAAGGATTATTGTTACACTCGTGGTCTAACTCTATAAGCTTATTTATTTTCTCTTATTTACCTTCCAAACTATTTAGGGCCAAATCATTATTTAGATTTTCTTATATCTCTTTAATCTTGTTCCTGAAATTAAGGTTTTATAGATTATTGACCTCTCCTTCTTGGGATGATTATTTATTTTATGGGATTTTCTTTTCGATTTCTTGTAATCTAATATCCATTTTGTGCAACTTAGTCTCAAACCCTAATATTTTATGGTCTAATTGTTTCTGAATCTTGTCTTCAAAGGAGTTCAACTTATTATCAAGGCATTAACTCTAACTTTGTTTGAATTTTTTCTTCTCTCTCTTCTGTATGTTTATCTAATGATTCTATATATTCATAAATACTATCTAGGGATAATTTGCTAGATATCCTCTTCAGAGGTTTTGGTAAACATGGGATTGTTCATATTGGAAATAGAGATAAAATAAATTACAAAAAAGAGTGGGAGAGAGAAATTGGGCACCCAGTTCGGTCAAACTCACAGATTTAGGTTGTAGAGGTATTCCTCAGCGAAAATGCCTCCATGAAAACGATACATGAAAAATTCTCATTGCAAATTCCCTATTAGAATGCTAAATAGTGAAAATGACCCATGAAAATTCATTGATTAGGTTCATGGGGCCTCCACTTATGAACTTGAAATAACAGATGCATTAGTGGGATATTAAATAATACATCTATTTTCACTAAATATTGATAAATACCTCCCAAAATCATTTTATTAAAACCCCATCCCAATGCATCTTTGCAATAATAAAAACCTAATTTTACTTGATATCCCCTATGTTTACTAGATACCCCTTTTTAACCCCCAATGCCTATATGTTGGGTATGTGTTATAATATTTTCACGACTAGAACGAGTGTTTGCATTGTGTTGGGCACGAGGGGGGAGGGTTGTAGGGGTTGCGCTAGCACCCCCAGAAATATGTTGGGTATGTGTTATAATATTTTCATGACTAGAACGAGTGTTTGCATTGCGCTGGGCACGAGGGGGGAGAGTTGTAGGGGTTGCGCTAGCACCCCCTGTCTGGGGGTTTGGGGATAGTGCCCCCAAATTTCATTTTGAGGTTTTTTGCATCCGATTTTTGGAATTTTTTCAGCACATGGTTTTCACTAATGGTTTTTTTATTCTGGTTAAAGGATTAGGGTTGTTGACTAATCCAAGTAACTGTATGAGTGGATTTGGATGCTACGTGATCCTATATATGTATTATATTATAAACAATGAATATATGATGAACACAAGATTAGAGGTGCGACTCTAAAAAAATTGACGGTGTAATGTGTGTGTGTGTGTGTGTCTTTTATGTTTTTATCAATAATGTCTTTTCAATAATTAATTGTACAAGGTTAAAATCTACACTAAAAATGGTCCTATACCCCCATTCGGTCGCAACACCCCAATCAAACAATAATATTGCCTTGCTATTCGATTTTGTATCAAAGACAAATTTCCAATACATATAGGCTCGAAGCCATTACAACATACTCATTATGAGATTTTATTCATGTCATTATGAGAATTGAACCCGGGTGGGGAGGATAACAATCATTCCTCACAACCATCCAAACTACATCCAATTGATAACATCATGCATATTCCACACTGTGATAAAAATTATTGTTTTATAATCATGGTTAAAATTAGGGTTTTCTTATCCTAGGCTTCCCATTCATCCTATGCTACTAGAGCATTGCATGATAGAGAGCCGATCATGGCTAGAAAGTACACATATTTAATATTTTTTTATTTTGCAAACGACATTAAATAGAATTTATGACATTCTTATTAGTTAAATTTAATTAGGTTTTTTTTAAAACCGGTCAAACATTAAATAAGTACACAATTTATTTTGGAAGCTCACATTGGAGAACATTTGGTTATGGGTTTAATAAATAAGTATACAATTTATTTATACCATTTACAAGAGTATTGACATTTTATTTGAACAAGATAAATAAGGCGAGTATCGGCGAGTATCTAGTTAGAATGAAAGCATATTCATACATGTTATGATTAGCATAATGTATTGATGGAAGAGCCTCTTATTGTAGAGGTCTCATCCTTATAATGGAAAATAGTAATAGGAATTTCATTTTTATAATACTTTCTCGAAGGATTTATCAAGGAAGGTGGTAAAGTTTTTTCTATAATGTCGTTTTGACATTCGTGCCTGTAAATTTTCCAAATTTCACTAATGTGGTAATTATGGTAACTCTTTGTAAATTGCTTCATATTGATACGTATCATGATTAGCATAATGTATAGTTTAGCATAATTTCACTAATGTGGTAATTACGGCAACTTTTTGTAATTTTTTTGAGTTGCTTTATATTGATACGTATTATCATTTGCATAATGTATAGTTTAGCATAATGTAGTATGATTGGGAATTTCATTTTTAATTCGTGTAAATTTGTGATTTATAAAAAAATATTTATAATAAATATTTTAATATTTTGAAAGTTTTATTAAATATGTTTATTTTTTTAGATTTCAGTTTTATTGTCATTAGTTTATTGTTCAAATTTATAAAAATAATTCAAATAATAAAATGAAATAATAAGAAAATGAATACACCATCCACTCAAATGAGCTAAACATTATCTTAGGAAACTTGAATGGGAGGAAACTCAAATAGAAGGTGAGGCCTATGCTCTACTCTCCTTTCTTTAGTTAGAAAATGCAAATACAAAGAAAGGGGAACTCACTACCAAGTTGTCTATGACATTGTGGCCTAAATGGATGTTATAGAATATTCTTCCTTGTCTACTATACTCTCAAATCCCAATCCTAGATACTCTTCCCAACTATGGAACAAGTACAATATTAAAATAATGCAACCCCCTTTCCTCCTAGTGGCCTAATATTTAACATAGTTTAATAGTCCTCTAGGGTTAATTTTTTTGCATGCCTTGACCCTCAATTAGTGTTAGGGTTTTGGACCTTATAGAATCTTCTTGAAATTCCACACATGACTAGACCCACACATGAGTAATGAGGGTTGGTGCGGCATCCACTTAGTACCATGGTGGACAATAAGGTAGGTAAACTTGTAGGAGACATAACTTTCACACGAACTCTCATTGAGGTGATTTTCACACAGTCAAAAAATTATTGGTGTGTTGAACAACGTTGATGGGATGAGAGTTATGCTCACCAATTTTTTACCCCAAAAATTATCGTTTGATGCCTCAAAATGGATCTGTAAGGTTTTGGACCCCAAATTTCCAAACTATAACCTACCACTAAAATGTGACTTGCAATCCAACGCCTTTAATTCTTCCACCTGAGAAGTACCAAGATAGATGACAAGTTATATAATGATCCATTCTCGATCATACCTCCTGGTTTAGGGAGGCTTTTGGTTCCCAAAATATTTTATTGAATGAGGTGAGAATTTGTTTTCTCTACCTTCTCCTTGGAGTACCATTTTTCCTTTCCTAGAAGTTAAAATTTCAATGTTATCAACCAAAGGTCATGTTTCCCATGTCTATTAGTTACATAATTCTTATGCAAAATTGTATCTTCTACCTGAGCTTATAGTACTCATCCCTTTATGGTAGGTATGACCTTCTCTTTAGTTTCCTAATCCAACATGGAATTCTCAGAGTTTCATATTTTCCACATTCATTACTAAGTATATGATATGTATGGGGGCAGAGTGAGTCTATAAGAATTATCTTCCACCTTCTTCAATACCAGAAAAGGACCATACCATGGAACATCTATATTCTTACTAGATCCATGTATCCTTTCTTTGTTTGGCTACAACCAAACTTTGTCTCCAACATTGAATTTTTTCTTAGTTATGTGTTGATCATTTTGGGCCTTGTAATTTTCATGTGACTTCTTTAGTGTCTCTTGTACTTGCAAATGGATCTACCTAATCTTTTCAACAAATTTCTCTACTTTCAATGCTTCTCCCATGACGTCTTCACTCACACCTCCATGTCATTAATTTGGAACATCCAAGCACTATCCAAAGAAAGCTTCAAAAGTGGAATTACCAATAGAAGTATGGATTTATTTTTTATAAGAGTCTTGAATATAGATCATATTTCTGTCCTAGGTTTTGGATTCTTTTGGTCTTTGGATTCTTCTAATTGTAACCCATAAAAAATTGAACCATTTTCCTATTGACTAATTATGTCTACCCATATGTTTGTGGATACAATTTTGTATATTTCTTCAAATTTGTGTCCATCGTTTCCCAAAGTGTAGTCTAAAATTCACCAAGAAATTTGGTATCGAACTATCTTCGATGATGCTCCTTGGTATCCCAAAGTGCACCCTGACTTGTTCATAAAAAATGTGTGTTGCTTCTTTTCCTTTGATGGTATTTTTAAAAGGCAGGAGAATGAAAATCTTGTTGAACATGTACAATATGGAAAATTTATAGTCATGTCACTTCCTGGTTGGTGGAAAACCATCCACAAAATTCATGGACTTTTTTTGGGGGGTCGAGGGAATACAAGAAAGGGATGGTATAAACCTTGTTTTCTATTATTGGGGTTGATGGTACAACAAGGAATGCATCCTATAATATATTGAGCTACATATTCTTGAATTTTGGGCCAATACACATACCTTTTTAAGTCAACTCTCTTCCCAACACCAAAATGTCCTACAATATTCAATGTATGAGATTCTCTGATAAGTTGCAATATTTCACCTTTAGCGACACGAAGTTTGTAGAGAAACCCATTCTAGAGATGATAGTCAACCTTATTGTCAGCTTCTTCTACATGAATTTGGCCTTGTAGTTGTTGAAACACCTTTTTAAAGTCTTCCTCTTATGTGTATGTCTCTTTGTATGTGGAAAAAATATCCTTGTTCATAAGAGTTCCAAAATCTATAATCTTGGATATGAGTGGCCTTGAAAACATATCTACCAACATATTACTACTTTTCTTCTTATAGTTGATGAATAGATGAAATTGTTGTAAAAATCCCATGCACTTGTAGTGTCTAGTTTGTTTAATCTTACTTTAGGCCCACAAATAATGCATTGGATAGTGATCAATGTGGATAATGGTTTCCTTGCCCATAGATAGTGCTTCCACTTCTTAAAAACTTGAACTAAGAAATATATTTCCTTATCATACATAGTGTATTTTAGGACTCCCCCATGAAACATCTCATAATCATAACATACTAGCTTACGTTCTTGATGAAGATTGATCCCATAGCGTATCCAATTACATTAGTCTCCAATTTGAAGGGCTTACAAAATTTAGGAAATGCAAGGGATGGTACTTAATTGATCTTCAATTTCATCTCATCAAAATATTACTATTATGATTTTATATTTCTAAACAAAGGATTATCTAAAAATCTCCTCTATAAGCTAAAAAAAAATTAAGAATATTTTTGATTAGAGAATTGTCAATTTGTTCATATAAAATTTGAACAAAATGTTTTTGACCATATCCAAAGTGACCTACTCCCAAAATATGTTGTTACAGATAAAATATCAACAAATTTAAAGAGCTTGACAATTATAAGACAAATTTAAAGAGCTTGACAATTATAAGGACCATACCTAGTATAATATCAAAACATTTGGATGCTTGATGAGATTCAAATCTGTTTCTTTTCTGCTACTATTTCTGAACATGATGCATGCTCTTATGGCTATGCAACACCTCCTCTTTTCTTCCCATCTAAATGCTTGTAAAGTTGAACTACTTTGTAGTCATTTTGAAGTACAAAACCTCCATTTTTACAATAAGTATTAACCTCTTTTATAGAGAAGTGTCTTGGTCATGTTGTGAAGAGGATTGAGTTGTAGCCCCTAAAGTTCATCTCGTGACAGTGATTGAGTTGTAGCTACTGAAATTTTGTATTGTTGTGTCCTGAAGGAGTTGAAATGTATATTAAAAGATATCATTAGACTCATCTTGAAATTTTGTACCGTTGTGTCATGAAGAGTTGAAAAGTATATTAAAAATATCATTAGACTCATATTGAACGTACTGATGTAGTGTAGAGTGCATGTAGTATGATTGTAGGAATTGTTGTGTCATGAAGGAGTTGAAAAGTATATTAAAAATATCATTAGACTCATCTTGAACGTACTTATGTAGTGTAGAATGCATGTAGTATGATTGTAGGAATTGTCATTGCATTGACGATTTAGCTCTAAGGACAAGGCAAATGCAGTGACATGGGTTTGTGAGAATTTAGTATTTTTGAATTATTTTAAAACAATGTAAAATATAGGAAAATAATTCATAGAAAATAGAGATAATGAAGTATCATTAAAATCTTTAAATCAATACAAAATTTTATATATAAAATTACAAAGATTAAAAAAACGGTTTGTTTTAAAAAAAATAATTCAAATAATAGATGTTTTTATAAAATGTTAATATATATTTAGCATGTTAATGAAGTTTGAAACCTTAATGATTACTATAATACTTTCTTTAGCAAGTACTAATAAGGTGTTGCATTTAGATTATAGCAGTAGATCACAATTAGTAGATCACAATTGGAAGAATTCAACCAAACAAAAAGATGTGTGGATAGGAGTAAGAATAGAAGTTCATTATATAAAAACCATTATAGAGTCTCAAATTTATATGGTAACATTTGTATTTATAATAAATGGATTAGTAGAGAGACCTATTGTACATGTGGTTAAATCAAATGAATGGTTTTAATTTTTTAGCTATGATATTTAATAAATAGTAATTTTCTCCAGTATTTTATATGATTTCTAAAACATTGTTTACAGAGGTATATAAGCAATTGAATATTTTAGTGACATGGGTATGGATGAGAAATTGTTGAATGGAGGAAGATGGGGTTTGAATAAGAACTAGTAGATTATTTGGGTGACTCGAGTGAAGGAGAGGATACCTTTGGTTCCTTAGGATGCCACATCTCAAGTAACTAGATAGAGGATAACATTTTCAAAAGGTTTTTTCTTTCAAGGAAAAAAATTGAAGAAGTTTGAAAAGTTTGTTCAAAAAATGTCTTTGAAACTTTTGACATGTGCATTAAATCATTGACTTGAAGTTTAAATATATAAGATGATGATAGAGTGTGTGGATTTAGGGGATGGAGCCTTGAGGAGGTTGAATTTATTGCTTGCCATTATTCTTTTTCATCAAATTTTCACAAAGTAGAACTATTGGGATACCTTTGGTTAAGGAAAGTGAAACATAAGAGATCTAGAAAAAAAAAACCTATAAATCAATACAATTCTAAATAAAGAGACTCAAAGTTTTAGATTCATAGGAAACATGATGAATTTGGATGCTCTAAGTGGTTAAGGGAAGACTGAAAATCGTAGGGTGAAAAAAAACTTGATAGTCTTGGTAAAAGGAATAAGAGGTGCATGAAATGAAGGAAGTCTATACTCAAAATGGTTTTGAGGGAAGAGGTCTATTTGGAATATGTTATGGAGTATCAAGAGAAATTTCTTATAGGAAGGTTTTACGGAAGGATGATAATGGAAATATCATAAAGGAATGAATGAAATGATTATAGGTGCCAATGATGAGATAAGCACAAAGGTTCCATTTGTTAGTGTAGGGTTGGATGTGTTTAATGTTTAAATTAGAGGAAGATATAGAACAAATTATAACTAGAAACTAGTACTAGGGTTCTATAATGATGGAATTGAAAAATTAGATGGTGTGAATTGGCCCTAGATATAAAGTATCCATGAAACAACCTATGTGGGTAATGTTACTAGCCCCCCCACTAGAATTATTCTCTAATATAATTCTATAATATATTGGGGATTGCATGGAAAGGAATGTAGATGTTGATGAGTCATATAAAGCCTCGAGACATAGGCCTATAGATCTTCATAGATATGGATATCAAGGATCTTCTTATGAATTTCATTGAGATTGAGACAAGGAAGAAAATACACAAGAAAATAGAGGGTTATGCTAAGATATCGTTCCAATTTTCTATATACCATGTATAGGGGGACTTAGTGAATATTTTGTTCATCCCTTCATTTGTAAAATATAGGAAGAAAATGGTAATTTAAAAAAATAGTGAATGAAAGGTTTTGGGAAATCCATCAAAGGAGGGAGTCATAGAATGTCCTCTGAATGAGTGTGTTGCAAGTAAAAAAAATACTAAATAAATAAGAAAATGAATTCATTTGAAGAAAAGGGTGATACACATCTTTTGGAGATTCAATTAAAGGGAATTCAAGGTGAGACATTGTAGTAAAAGGAGAAATCGAAGAATAGTAGACAAAGTCTAAATGTGATGAAATTGGAAGAAACATTTTGTACTTCTACTGAAAATCACAGTGAGTCTCTCTTTGTTCTATTATAATTCATTGTTAATTCAAAATCAAAGGATTCAATTTTAAAGATAAATGGATAACTCCTTCATTGAAATCTATTAGAAATTTTGTAAGGGGTTCACAGAGAAGGGACAATTTCAGTTCAAAGGGGATATGGAGGTTTTTGGTAATTGCTCATATGACCTTGGAAAATAAAATATCCCCATTACCTTGTAAGGGAACTAACCCATTATGTAGATAGAACAATGTATTCTGATGTAATAAAGGTCAATATTAATAAGGTCTTGCAATAAGGTAGAATAAATTGAATGTAAGAAGACCTAATAGAAGCTTCCGCTTCTAGAAGGATCTTCCTCTAGATGGTTCTCTTGATAGACATATTTAGTATAAATAAGAGTCGAGGGTATGTGAACCCTAGCTCATATATTATTGTAATAGAGCTCTACTCGAATGGAGGTTTCCCCCTCGGAGAGGCCTGTGAACATTGCCCTCAATAATCAAAGTTCTCTTTCTAGTGTTATTATGTTATCATTTATGTAATATTGTGGTGTTATTCTGGTTATATTGTTGTTCATATACCATTTCTACAATTTTATTTCTGTTATGCATATTTTTTATATCTGGAATATTACATACCCATCTACAATAACAAAAGAGAGAAATGAAGTATCCATATGAACCACGAACAAGCCTATTTGAATCTTCTTTAGAAGGTCTAAGTATAAGTCATCCCACAACCAAATACCAACTTAACTCGGGAAAGGAGACATATAGACAATGAGAGAGGGTATAGAAGGAGGTTTAGGGAAGGATCCAAGTAGGGATACTCTAATCTCATACAAACATTGTTGGAAGGATATATTTCCTTCAATATTCCCCCAAAAAAGATTTGAAATAGATACAACAAGGGAAACAAAGGTCCATAAAAAGGGTCTTTAGATATATACAAGCCCCTTCAATGGTTAAATCATGATTGTATTATCCTTAAATATAAGAGGTTTGGGGAATCCCTCTAAAATACCATCCCTACTGATATTGGTGGAGTTGGATGGACTTGATATCATACAAGAAATAATGGGTCAAGGGAAAAAGTTGATAAGGACACCTGAAAAAATCATGGAGTGAAATATCATTTCATTATATGCTATAGGTAATTTAGGGGGTTTGTTAGATCGATGGAAAAATCAATTCCTATTATAATTCTTATTTTCCTTCTTAGGGTATTTGGATTGATGTATCACTTCAGGAATTAGGGTAGAGAGGAACTCTTTATGAGGATATTATTTTTAGTGTACCATGTGTGAAAGGGTAATCATTCGGGGATATTTAAATATATCATAACGTGCGGGGAGAAGTATCAAGATAAGATGAACTTGTAGATTTATTTAAATATAATATAGAGGAAGCAAGTTTTATGTCCATGTTGAACCAATACTTTTGCTTACTTACACAAAAATGTGATAGTGGGTGAAGTATGAGTATAAAAAGACTTATAATTTCTTCATGGTAAAAACATAATGATGAAGTAAGACATGCTTACATCCTATTTGGAGGCTATACGTTGCTTAGAACATATGCTTGCTTTTATTCAAATAGAGAATCAAGACATAAAGCCAACAAGTCCATTTAAATTTAATCCTATACGGTTAGAGGATGAAGGGTGTATAAAATTAGTAAGAGAAGATTGGGTAGGCTATAATGAGACATCATAGAGGCACATCAAGATACCAATTTGCACAACAACATTGGATAAAGTAAAAGTCCAAATGTCAACATGGGATACAAATAAGTTCTAAAACTTGGATAAGGATTTGAAGGAAGTGAAATCATAGATAGTAGAATTGTGTGATAATAATGAGGGTGTAATTTTTACTAAAGAGATACAAGAGAACTAGAAAATAAAAAAATAAGTTGTTAGATTGGAAGGAAGTACAATGAGAAATGAAAAGTTAGGAAATATGTTTATAAAAAGGAGATGAAAATACCAAAATTTTCATAATCATGCACAACATTGGAAAAGAGAATACAATTTGGAAAATGAAAGAGTTAAATGGTAAAAATACAAGGAAATTCCATGAAATTGTTAACATGAGAGTCTCTCAGTTTCAAATATATATATATATATATATATATATATATAATTATAAAGATGAACACCTACTTTCCAAAAATTTTTTTTGATAAAGCACATCAAATTTTGATGGAATAAATCTCAAAGGAATAATTAAAGAATGCATTTTCATATTTTAAAACTGAAAAAATCCCTTGATTAAAAATCAAAAAATATAGCAGAAATATTTGTGGTCTTAAATTCTACCCTTTTATCTCTTACATAAAAAAAATATATATAAGTCAAAAAAACTTTAATGAATTCACACCAATCTCTTTATAAAAATATATTACAAGATTATGAAAAAAATATTGAAAGTGAGAGTTAAAAATATCTTTTCATAAGCTTATTCCAAGAACAATTTGTCTTTTTAGTTGGAAGAAATATTCATAAAGCCATCAAAGCAACACAAGAAGGGCTACATAGTATTAAAAATATATATACCAACAATGGTTACAAATTTATTTTCAAGGTTGGAGGTTCATGTGAAATTAGTAATGATTATACTGTTTGGAGTAGGGAACCCTTATACATGATGACCCAACAACATTCACTAGTTTGGGTTTTCATTGGTTGTGGCTTGGTCAACAGTTTAAGATTTATATACTAAATAAAATACAACTATTATAATAGGAAAAATGTGTAACAATATTTTGGATAAAATAATAAAACCAATGAGATAAACATAATACTAACTATACCATTGCTTTATATATTTAGCAATAAAGTTATTATGAAAATAAAAAAAGAGACCAACATAATTATATGAATACTAGAAAAGTATAAAAATGAAAAACTAATTACAATACTATGCTTATAACTATTAAAAAAAAATGATATGTGAAAGATCGAAATAAGACATAATTTTCATACACAAAATAAAATATTTACATCATTCTAAAATTCCAAAAAAACCAAAAAAATAAGTTCTAGACATCATAAGCTTCTAAATTGAAGTTCATCTCGAAAATAGCTTGGCCAACATTGGTTTCACATTCATTAGTATTTTAAAATATTTTACAAAATTGTAAAATAAAATAGCCCCTTTTCAATCCAATTCATATTACTTATTAAAAAAAAATTAAAAAATAAACATCAATTTCGTAAATTGCAAAAACGAAATTCCTATCAAAATGATCTCAGGTATTTTGCAGAAATGAAAGTCCGACTAGTGTGCCGTCCCACCTTCCCAGAGGAGGCCCCTCCAATTCATATTACTTATTAAAAAAGGAAGAAAATGAAAAAATAAACATCAATTTCGTACATTGCAGAAATGAAATTCAGACTATCAAAATGATCTCAGGTATTTTGCAGAAACGAAAGTCCGACTAGTGTGTCGTCCCACCTTTCCAGAGGAGGCCCCTGCGGGGATGTGGAAATCGACGCAGCTCGCTCTACTGCTGCTCCTCCTTTCAATTTTGACACTCTTGAAGTACTCTTTTTCAACCACAAAGATTTACGTGGTTTATCTAAAAGTTGAGCTAAGTTCACCAAGCAGAAGTATTGGTTGTCTTATTATTCAAATCAAGAAAATTACAGCAGGCTCACACTCATCTCACACCTCAATGTCTCTATGGTCTCACATAAATTTATACACATTTATACATAAAAACTAATTATTAAATGCAATCTCATCCATATTCTAACTTGATGTATTGGTTACAATCAACCCTGGATTGTAGGATCTGAAATCCTAATCATGAAGGAATTAGTTGTCACCAGTTTCCAACA
>ML789236.1:537551-554771 GCA_009831015.1 Picea engelmannii | reverse complement strand
GACTAATGGTTTATCTAGAAAATTTGAGGAGGATGAATCACTCCTTACCTTATCCTTACTAAGTCTAAGATGGCTTAAGGAATATTGTGGGGAATAGTTGGAAAATAATACTTCCAGGCATCTAAACCAATGGCTTTAAGAAAATACCAACCCACCTAAACGATATACATGGAAACAAGATACATTGCAATATAATGTGTGCATTGTTCTGGAAAAATATTCGGTCGTAAAACAATGAGTTTTAGAAGAGATACAGTCATCACTAATAGCATGTCATTCTGTCTTTCATAAAACATATGAAATAACTAAACATTCATTCTTATAGGATGGACTGCAAATAGAAATCCAATATTTCATAGTATCCTATGACACTTTTGAAAGAAATGAGGGATAAATAGGGAAGATACCAAAACCATTGAAACCACTCCAAATTCCAACATAGATATGGAGAAACATTTCAATGTATTTTATTGCAACAATCCAAGAAGTGGGTAACAAATCAATCATCCTAGTGTTTATCGAAATTCATATTTCAAAATATGCTTATTTATGTTCCTTATCTCATCGCTTTAAACTCCTTCCTTAGTTTCCTAGGTCTTCATGGACAAATATTTAAGCTACATGGTATGCCCACTTCTATTTTCTTGGATCAATACCCCGCATTCACCAACAAATTTTGTCAGGGTATATTTAAATTTCAAGGTACACAATTGAATATGAGCACTACATATCATCCCCAAAGTGATGGTCAAATAGAATTGGTCAACAAGTTCTTAGAAACCTATTTGATATTCTTTAATTATAAAAAGTTACACCAATGGGCACAATGGATTCCCCTTGTTGAATGGTGGTAAGATACTACTTATCATGGAGATACCAAAATGCCACAGTATGAAGTGCCTATTTATAGAAAAAACCCCTTATTAGTGGCATCCTATGTACCAAGCAACTATAAGATTCATGTTGTATATAAATTTCTTCACACTAGATAAGTCATTGACCATTTCCTTAAGGAAAACTTGGCTATGGAACAAAATTGAATGAAAAAACAAGTTGATCAACATATATCCAAACATTATTTTGTCGAAGGGGATCGATTTTTTCTTCTCTTGTAGCCTTTTAAATAGATGTCTCTCAAAGATAAATTTCCTTAGAATCTAGCTACCAAGTTCTATGGTCCCTATAACATCACACAATGCATTGGAAGGTGGTCTAGAGGATGGATCTCCTAGAATACTACAAGATTCATCTAGTTATTCATGCGTCCTATTTGAATAAGGATGTGGCATTGAATTACAAAATGAAAAACAACCTACCAAAACTTGATGAAGAGGGTTCTATTTGGTTGCAACCATAGGTAGTATTCGATAATTGATCCAAATTATTTTTGGCACAAAATGAGAATGGAGATATAATAAATAAATGTACAGAGATATCTCAGATATCAAATAATATAAAAAAAATGTATCATATATGCAACCATAAACAAAAGGATACAGTAATACATAATTTTCTATTAATGAGCGAAAATGTACAAAGATTGTAAAAATACAGAGTGAAAAACTCGCCAGAATGGTGGCATCTTATCTTTGAGAAGAGATGTGACAGATACTCCCATTCATAAGAAGATCATTTTACAATGACTCTCCAAAGGCATTTTTATCATAAATAAAATCCAAAACCCTAACCCTAGAAGATGAAAATCCAACAGTTTTGTGGACCATGTTTTGCGTAGTTTGGTGTATCAACTTCATGGGGGTGTAACTTTGGCATACAATCTTCGTTTATGGCACACGATAGATCATTGGAAAGGTATAATCGAGGATATTAATTTTAGGGGCTCAATAAGAGACTTCATCTATCATTGAGAATATTTGTCCCGATAAACCTTCATTTAGGCCCTCAAAATGACCCTGGATGTTAAAAAAAACTAAAAATAGTAAATTACCAAAATTCTTAGAAAATTGTTTTGAACCAGTTGGAAAAGGTGGGTGGTCATCGATATCCACCTAGATCAATCCTACCTCCTTAGGAAGAAATGGGGTCCCCTTCACCCACATCTGTGAATGAAAAGGCACTCCCCCCCTTCAAGATCTGTTGGTTCTTCTAGTTGAATTGTTGTGGTCACCACAATAGTAATGGGGTCTACGTCAATTATTTGTCTTATATCAGTATTTTATGAATCAAATTTCAAATCAAGGTTTGGCTCCTTTTATTTGATTTTGACCACCAATGAATTTTTTGAGGGACATTCATCGATGTTGTGCTAGGGGATTTTATAGAAATTGCACCATTTTTCGGTGTCCTTCTTTGTCTTCCCGTGACCCTTCTTTTCCTGTGGCTTGGACTGGTTTTCATGAGACTTCTTTTCAGGGTAGTCTTTATCATACTTTGGTTGTTTTGCGTTTGAAGACCTGAACTCCCATTTGTTTTTTCACTTAAATTTCTTCTCGATTTTAACATCATATCGATAAGAAAAATCGAGTGATCAGATTTCCAAAAGATCCATTTCAGTTTGGATGTATCTGTGTAGAGCCCCATGGTATTTCAGAACCAAATGTCGTTCGGAGTATTTGATAACCAGCTTGGTGCTCAACTTATGGAAGGTATTGGTGAACTACAAAACTTCTTTGCCCCTCTCTTACCACAGTGTGGTCCATCTCATATACTGGTCCTCATAGTTTCCAACAAGGTAATATTGTTCCTTTACAGTGTCCAAAAACAAATCCCAAGTGGGAACGACCCCATATATTCCAGACTCTTATGTGAAACTTTGCTCCCAGTAATTTCCCCACCAATTTTTGACATGGGGGAGAGATTTAAGGAGTGCGAAGGTGATATTTTCCTTGTCCTAAAAATGGTGAACAAAGAAATAAGCTTCTAGTAGATTTAACCATTTGTCTAGGGCATCCACATCTATCTAACCTTCAAATACGGGAATATAAAAATTAACATGTACCTTGAAAGGAGAGGTTATTCCAAAGTGGTTTTTTTATGAAGATGCACTTGTTTCTATCGGCAGAAATTGAATGTTGTTAGAAAAATTCTCCATCATTTCATCCCTCAATCGCGTGAGAGCTTGCTCAAGAAACAGATTGATAGAATCGTCTACTCCATAGTTTTTATTTTCTTCCACCATGGAGGGTTTATTGGGTGTGTGAGAGAGATTGTCTTCAATATATACAAGATCTAAACCCAACTTTCTATACTCAGACTTCATCAGGGACATGCACTAAAAAAAATGATCAAGAGCACCCTATTGTGATACCATTGATCCATATTATTTTCGACAAGAAATGAGAGCGAAGATTTAATAAAGAAATGTAGAGATATATCTCGTATATCCAATAATATAACATAAATGTATCAGAGATGAAACCATAAACACAAATATACAATAATATACAATTTTTCAATTAATGAATGGAAATGTACAAAGATTGTAAAAATGCAGAGTGAAAAACTCGCTAGAATGGTGGCATCTTATCTCTCAGAAGAGATGTGATGGATACTCACATTCGCAAGAATATCCTTTTAAAATGAGGCTCCAAATTCCTTTTATCATAAATAAAATCGAAAACCCTAACCCTGGAAGATGAAAAGCCAACAATTTTGTGGACCTCATTTTTGGTAGTTTGGTGTATCAACTTGTCGGATGCGTAACTTTGGAATACAATCTATGTTTGGGGTGCACGATAGCTCGTTGGAAAGGTATAATTTAGGAGATTCATTTTGGCGGATCAATTAGAGCCTTCTTCTATCTTTGATAATATCTATCCCAAAAAACATTCATTTAGGCCCTCAAAATGGCCCCAGAAGTTAAAAACTACTAAAAATAGTAAATTACCAAAATTGCTAGAAAACTGTTTTGAGCTAGTTGGAAAAGGTGGGTGGCCACCGATATCCACCTGGATCAATAAATAAGAGTGTCAATTCTACTGACACATTATTATTGAAGTATCGATCAAGTGGAAATATATGAAACCAAAAGATGCCACATGGGAACTGGTAGTGATTCTATAGTAGTTTACCGGCTTTAAAAATTGAGGACAATGTTTCTTTCAAAGGGGGAGGTCATGTTAGGATTCTACCCTAACCCCCTTAGGATTTTTTATTAATGCATGAGGTCATTGTCCTTGAATAAGTCTCTCTACATAGTTAGTTAATAGTCATTCATTGTAAACATAGTTAGTTAATAGTCACTCATTGTTAAAGGGGCCATCCTTATCAATAAGACCCAAATTAGTTAGTAGGCCCTTATTATTAGTGGGATCATATGGACTTAAGAGACTCTATGGATGGATATATTGATTAGAAGGTTATGTAATGCCTAGTCAATAACTATTATTGTATTTGAAATCTTTTGTCTAGGAGGTTTCACTCTTGAAAGGGAAGTGAACATAGCTCTCTATTTTTTATTTTCATTAATACATGAGAAAATTCTCATGGTTTATCCATTTTCTCTTGTTTTTTGTTTGTTTATCACTACACTTTAAGTGAATTCTCTAAATTGTTTGGAACAATTGAAATACACTTATGTAAACATATGCTTTTTCATTCATCTTGGAGGCTCAATGTTTGTTTGTGGCTTCCTAAGAGGTCTTTCCATTTTGATATCGCAACTACATGAGGAATCTATCGTACTTGTCACTTCCTCAACAACTTATATAAAATGACATAATGTATTTTGTGTGTATAGGGGTGGTAAATGACATAGATCGACTTGAGCATTGGCCTAGGGGTCATTTCTAGGTGGTAACTTTTAGTTTTCCACTATTTACACTTAGAAACATATGAGAGATAGTTTTTCACCATGCTCATTTGGGGAAGAACCTATGTAGAATAATTTTTCCATTCTATTTGGGAAGCTTAGGGCTCATTGTGGTTCCCTAAGAGGAATTTTCTTTTTAATATATTATTAGGCAGGTTACTAGACTAGTGTGTTGCTTGGATGAATACCATGTTTTTTATTCTAGGTTAGTTATTTCATGAGTTGAATTGAAGAATAATTTATAACCATTATTAGAAAAGGTTGTGGTATAGAATACAAATATTAACATGTATCCCCTATAAAAACATGGATCACATTACAAAATCAATTTTAATATTTTGGACTACCCTTCTCATTAAAGAAAATGATTCAAATTTCAAATAAATAGAAATAATTTGTATGATGCAAGTAACATTGATTAAATGAGGTTCCATCCCCCAATTGAGTTTGAGATAATAAGAAGATATAATGGGACCAAGGATCTTCAAGAACACATTTGGTTTTGTGAGAAAATCTAGACAACTAAGAATATTCTTCGGACGCAATGGGTCCATAGGTTTGGTCACACTATGGATATGATTCCTAAAAATTGGTACATATAATAAGAGACTAGGAGGAAAACCAAGGACACTCAAAAAATGAGAAACCAATTTTGTGCAATGTTCCAGTTTACGTTAGAGGCCACCTCCCAGAGAGATATGTTATCGAGGATAAATAATTTTATCTTCAATCAAGAACCTATATACCATTGCACAAAATGTAGTATATATCTACCATAAAAAAACGATGAAGTTAAATCAATAGGTTTACTATTGGAGGGTAGAAAGAAATGATGTGCAGGATGAGGACCCTTATAAGTTACAAATCAACGAAAAAAATGGTGAACACATAGTTCAAGGGAAAGATTCCAGTAGTATTGTGCCATATTATACACAACCAATAAATTTGAAGAAGCACAACATAGGAATATAGGATGTCACTAAGAATATTGACATTAGAGATTACTAGGAATAGGAAATAGTAATGCAAGTGGTGGACATGTTGAAATAATATGAAGAACTTTTTCCAAGGAGGTTTTATACAATGCAGGGTATAATAGGATCCCTAAGGGAAATGGTCATTAAGCTAAAACCAAATTCAAAAATAGTCAAGAGGATACCATATTAGTTGAAGCCAAAGTATAAAGAAAATATTTGCAAGGAATTGGACTTCATGCTTGATGCATGTATCATCGTCCCTGTGGAAGAAAAAAAATGCTTGGCATCTGATGATAGTAGAACCAAATAATATGGGTGATTTAAGAATTTGTGTATATTTGTGAAGCCAATCCTCTATAAATATTTAATAGAGACGTGTGCAGGAGATGGATGACGACAAATAATTCCAACAATTCCATGTGATGGAGGTGGTTGCAGACACCTTATTAATCAACAAAGTAGAGGAAGTATATGAAAAGAATTCCTAGTTTTTCCAGTGAAGTTTTTTACCTCCATGCACCAAACAAACTCATCAAGGTGTAGTATGTTGTTCAACAACTATTTCCCTAGAATGTAGATCTTCAAGAAAAACTAAAGAGCACCCCACCATCAGAGAAGTTTGAGTTTCATAACAAGAATATTTTTCTAGAAAAGTTGTTTCACCAAGGCCAAGAACATGTGGAAGGATCCTTGGGGGTGCTCGAATATATCTTGTAGCTTTAGAATCACCTCCTAAATTACCATGGAATTAGTACTATAAAATATAACATATGCACAAGTGAGGCGTAGATCAATAAAAATAAGAAATCACTTTCTTCCCTCCAAATTGCAGTGTGCAAGGAGGCCATGAAAAAGATATCTTAGCTTCACTAAAATATTGCATATTCATAGGCCAAGAAAAAAACACTATCCACCATTTCATTGTAAGCACAAGAGAAGGCCCAACAACACCACTATCCTCGATGATTAAGTTGAGCACACAGATCAAGCCTACATATGGGTCGACCAAACCTATAGAGTTTGACAAATGTTTTTGTGACATGAAGTAACTCCTTGAGGTTTTTGATGAGTTCAACTCAACGTTTAAAAAATTCATCACCGAGATTATGTAGAAGGTACCATTTGCTTCCTTTTTCACATTGAAATGACTTTTGTTGGCTCAAGGAAAAGAAAAATAATAGTGTTAGAGTTCTGTTGGAAATACCACATGCATGCATCACAAAGGTCCACACATGCCACAAGTTTTGTAACACACAACACCAATATTCAACACACAATGACTAGTTTCTACTTTGTTTGCACTAACAATTTTGTAACACATGCAACAACTTTGGTGCAACACAAATACTTGTAAGACATCAATAGTACATATCGAATCACTCTTTTTGGTGGTTATTCATAGCCATTTTATAACAAGTTGAATGGTCATGCTTGAAGTTATTAGTAAGTTGACAGATTTGTTACCATTTCCATGTTTATGTAGAGATGAAAAGCATTCACACAGACTAGTAATGGTTGTTATTTTGGTCGATTGTTGAGTATTCTTAATCATAGTTTTAGATTTTTTATTATAATATGAGAGAGAAGGTAGATCAATATTTGAGTTTTTTGGTCTCTAGTTCAAGATTAATGAGTCATTGAGAAGGATACGACCTTTGATGTATCCAAATGTCTATCTTTGATGGATGAATAAAACCATGATAGAAAAATTGATACTTCCTAATATGAGTTTTATTATGGATGAATGCATGTTTTTAGGATATTTAGACACTTATAAGTTAGTTAACATCATCTTGGTATAATGTGTCATTAGGTAAAAGTGCATTTCTTAACATGTCTCTTTAGTATGCATTAGTATGCATTTGTAGCTAGGAAATCTGACGATCATAATATGTTCACGACATAGAGTGATTGGATGGATCATATTCTCCTTGATCTTAAAAACTACATTGATATGTGACTTAACAAACGATTGATTTCATGATCTCTATTTAAAGAGCATGGAGGGTCATTTTATTATTATCAATTGTGAGAAACTATCTTGTAACTATCTTTGTAATATTTTTATGTTGCATTATTAGATATCTCCAAGTGGCCACGTTGGTCGGGGTCATGGATGTTTCCATGTAGGATTTTTACCATGTCAAAATATTAGTGTGTTGATATTTATTCTATTTGTGTGAGTGGTTACTGAAGATGTTCATCCTCTATTGGAATACCTATGTTTTCAAACATGGTATTAGAGTGCATTTGAAGATGCACTCCCATTGAAGATCGAGATCTTGAAACCGTGTTACCACATATCTATTTTATACCATGTTAATAAATTTTTGGGTTAAGAGGACTATTCCATTGCTTCTAGATTGCTCGTTTCAATTAGGAACATTTTTTTTTTCACTCGAAAAGGTTTATGTTTTCCCAAGATACAACCATTTTAGTTATGTCTAGAGGTATAAATCTTGAATCATGAGGCATTCATTCAGTGAACCTATGACATAGCATCTGTGTTCATGGGATACTAAAGAATACCCTTAATCTCACTAGATATTGATAAATACTTCACAAAATACATTTGTTAAACCGCCTTCCCAACAAATATTTTCAATAAAATAAACCCCTATTTTTACTAGATACCCCTTTTTATACCCCCCAATACCTATAAACCCACCAAGGTCTCGCATCCCCCCCCACAATCCCTACAATATATTGAATTTATTTTTAACAATTTAAAAACGCACTTTATGAATGAACATGATAAGATATTGGTCAACAAGGTGAAGCCCCCGTGGCCTGAATAAACACTTTTAAAAAAATTTGCAAAGATAATACTTCGGTTTTTGGTTTTTCATTTCTGTGTTGCTACTATTTTTTATCTTCATATGCTATTTTCCTACTCTCTATGCGATATTATAAAATCATAAATATAGAAGAAAGGGTTTTCTTATTTGTGAATTATCTTTGTCGTGCACTCTGTGCAACCTCGGTAAATCAGAAACAAAGGAGAAATTTGCATTTTCTTGGTAAGAAAACCAATATCTAACCCTTGTTGTCATTGAGAAGCGACATCTTTTTCTTGTTTCAAAATATGTTTTTATGAGAATGCTCTCCGAGGTCATCTTCAACAACAAAAAAAACAACCCCAATCCTCCTTGTAAACAATATAATATGTTTTTCACTAGCTCACTTGGTTAGAAGTTGTTTTATTAAGTAATGGGTCTTGAGATCAAGTCTCTTTTTTGTTACCTTTTTTTTTTTAAGTTCATGCATCAACTATAAAGTGTATTTCACTTAAATTATAAAACTGAATCTCTATAAGTAGCTTTAATATTTTATTTAAAGTTATTTATTTTACATCGAACTTTCAATTATAAAATAACTTCATTGTAAAATTGATCCTCGCTTATTCTATAAAAGTGGGTCACTTTATAAGAAATGTATTTGTAAAAGTGAGGTTATTAGGAGTAGTATCACCAAGTGGAACAACTTATACTCTCCACATCTTTCTTTGGTTACTGTTTATGCCTTTTTTTTCAAAAGGGAATACCTTTCCCATCCAAAGTATGTTTTCAGTGATGTTTTTTTTTTTAAACAACTTATTTTTCGAGGTCTTTCCATCCATACCATTAGTTTCATATTTTTATATGTAATATCCTAGTGATATTTTTCTTACTAGTATAACCTACTTCTCATTGAAATCCCATATGGAGGATGTATTAATAAGTAAAGGATTATACCATATTAATTTTGGGAAAGAAATATAACCTAATGATTATGAAAATAAAGTAAAATGGTCCAATAAGAATGATGACTCACATGGGATGATCTCAATGTCCATATCTCTTTATTTAAGGTTTCATGTTCAAGGAATTGATGACCTTGATGATTCTTGGGAAAATCTTGAAGCTGTGTTTGGTAAACACAATATTATTCGATCCCACCGATTGGAGAATTAGTTAGTGAGCTTAATTCCAAATTACTTTCCTTTCATTGAATATTACTTATCTAAGTTCAAAACACTTAGAATTTTATGTATAGAATGCAAAATATATCTATCTAAATATTGATGCATATATGTTATTCTTTCTAAGCTTGGTAGTGCATATTTTGTTTTTGTATCTACCTTTTATGCCACCAGAGAAACTATATGGAATGATTATAAAAACCCCTATCTCGATTCCTTTTTTTATGCTCTAATTCAATATCAAGATAAGCTTATGAAAACATGTTTTATTAGCAATGTAGGTACATGCAACAAAGTCTTAGTGGCCCAACATAAAGAAAAATCCAAGAATATGAAGAATAAAAATCCTTTCCACAATAAAAAGAAAAAGGCTCCCAAACCCTCTCATCCAACTTCCACTCCTAATGGTGACAGAGGAGAAAAATCTAAAATTAATAAGACTAGTGATAAACATTGGAAATTTTGCGGGAAATGCAGTCATGTGGAGTCCAAATGTTTTAACAAGACAACAAATTTAAAATAAATGGTGAAGAAGCACACCAACAATATTGATTTCACTTCTTCTTCTTCTCATTCGAATGAACTTTCTACTTCTATTTTATCCTTCCATGAAACTTCTACTCATTCTTTCAATGAGTGGTTTATCAACTATGGAGCCTCTTATCATATGGATATGGATAAAGCCATATTTTATGCTCTTAATGAATGTAACATCAGGAAAATATTTGTTGGTGATGAAAGATCTCTTAGTGTTATAGGGTCTACAACAATTCATGTAGATAATGATCATTTCAATGTTGTGTTATGTATTCCAAGTCTTTCCTATAACGTTTTATTAGTGTATCGAAACACTCATTTAGGTGAAGGTAAAACTGTAGATTTTTCACCTCACCAAGTTGTAATCAAGGATCTAAAATATACAAAGCATGTTCTTGCAACTAGAATTGATGATGATATTATGAGGTTGTACAAGTTCGACAATTTGGGTCATCATATTTTCCATTAGTTTTTGTTTCTCATAGTGATGACTTGAGAAAACTTCGACACAAGAAATTTAGTCATCTAAAATATTTCTCATTGAAACAACTATGTAATCAACATATAGTGACTAGTCTTCCTCTTGTTTATTGTAGAGACAATGTTTGTATTGGTTTTGTTCTTGGAAACAATTATCGATATATGTTTAACAAACGTGCCTCTTGGCATGCCTCAACCTCTTTATATATTGTTCACATTGACTTGTGTGGTCCACTTTCTTCGCCTTCTTTTTCTTCGTGCAAATATTTCTTAACTTTCATTGATTACTTTTCTAGACGCACTCAGGTTTACCTCTTAAAGCTTAAGAGAGAATGTTTTGAATATTTTTTGGCCTACAATGCCCTTGTAGAAAATAAATCGAGACAACAAGTTCCAAGGTTAAGAAAAAATAATGAAGGTGAACATGTGAATAATAAATTTATGAGTTATTGCACTAGACAGGGAATCCAAATGCAACACACTATTCCATATACACCAAAAAAAAATGGTATTCCTAAGAGAAATAATCACAAACTAAAAGAAATGGCTAATTGTATGATCCAATATAAAGGATTAAGTCTTAATTATGAAAATTACAAAGTAAATTGCACTCCCACTAAGGCTCTAAAAAATATAACATCACAAGAAGCATGGAATAAAACTAATCTAGATGCAATTCACTTTCATGTATTTGGCAGTGTAGCATGGGCTCACATTCCTGATGAGAAAAGGAAAGATTTACAACATGAAAGTGAGAAGAGTATTTTGGTTGGTTATTATGAAGATGTCAAAGGTCACATAATTCTTCAACCTCATTCAAATGAAATTATTATTAGAAGATATGTTAAATTTTATGAAAATCTCTTGGCTTGTGAGCCTAAATCGATGTTTGTTCCTTCTTCATCCTGCAAGCCATATTTGACATTTGTGTCATCTTCTATTACTATTCTGGTTTATTCTTCTTCAGAAGATGATAGTGAGGATAAAAATCCACCTCTTCCTACTCACCTTCCTCTAGATGAGTCCATTGAACAAGAACCAACATCATCACCATCGCTTCCTAGATGAGTCTGTTCAACATGAGAAGCAATTGTTGATATTATTGGTGATCCTTCAGATCAATGTTAGACACATTCACAGTTTCAACGAGCTTCTTCTCTTTTGGTTCAATAGTTAGATATTGATGATCTAGAGACAATTGTAGAAGATTCAAGTCATCTATATTGTGACACAATAATGAATGAAGAGTATTTCTCTTAATGGAAAATGATACTTGGGATAGTTTACCTCTTCCTAAAGAAAAAAAACTTTTCATATGTAAATGGGTGTATAGAACTAAGTATGCATCATATGGGTGTGTTGAAAGACACAAGGCCCCATTAGTTGCAAAAGGGTTCTCTCAAGTTGAAGGAATTGACTATAATCAAACATTCCCCCCAATAGCCAAAATGAATTCCATCTTCCTTTATCTTTCCCTTGTTGTTTCAGATAAATGGGAGGTCTATCAGATGGGCGTTAAATCCACCTAAAATTGCATGAGTATTTCCATAATGAATCCATCCTTTTTTGTCTCCTTAGTAAATATGTTTAGGATCTTAAGAAATCTCCTATAGCATGGTATGCCAAAATGGAAAACTTTATTCTTGATACCAACTTGTCTAGAAGTCATTTTAACCCTAATGTCTATACCATAAAAGTAGGAAGCCATATCATAATCCTTTTTCTTTATGTGGATGACCTTATTCTCATTGGTAGTGACCCAAAACTTTTGACCCATGTGAAATCCATCCTTAGAAAGGAATTTGAAATGACAAACTTAGGATTTTTTCACTATTTCCTTGGCCTCCAAGTATTGAAAACTAAGGAATGAATGTTTCCTTCCCAATCCAAGTATGATTGTGACTTTCTTGATCTCTTTCACATAGAAGAGTCTAAACCAAACGATTCTCCCTTCCATTCCAGAGTGAAACTTGTTGTCACTTGTACTTATCGCGAAGTTGATGCCACCTTTTATCATCCCTTAATTGGTAGCTTGTTATATTTTATTCATACCAATCCTAATATTTCCTCTTTTTTTGTTCTTGTTGCCCGGTATATGAAAACACTCCATGAAATCCATTGGAAAGCAGCTAAAAGGATACTTCAGTATGTTCGAGATAAAATTCACTTTGAAATACATGACAATTTTGTGGGGACTCTTTTCTCTGGTGGTTTCAATAATTCAGATTAGACCAATGACCCTGATGATCAAAAGTCTATTGTACATTATGTTTTCATCCTTGGTTCAAGACCTTTCATTTGGGCATATAAGAAACAATAAGCTATTTATCTTTCTTTAGTATAAGAAGAGTACAAAGTAGCAGTTAATGCAAATCAAGAAGCCTTGTGGCTTTGACAAATCCTTTGAGAGTTTGGATTCCAACAACACCATCTGACAATCCTTTGGTGTGACAATCAGAGTTCCATCAATTTTTCCAACGACCTGGTTCAACATTAGTGCAAAAAACACATCAAGATACACATGCACTTCATACAATATCTCATTCATGATCAAGTTATTAATGTGCTATTTTTCCCTACAAAAGATCAAGTTGCGAAAATTTTCACAAAGTCTCTTATAAAAGAAACATTTTGAAAACTTCGATCTATGTTTGTTGTTCATGAAGTTGTCATTAAGGGGGATACACTCTAATTCTTTCTTCCTTCTCCTATTGTGTCACTTTTGTAAATCCTTCAATGCTATCCCAAGTTGTTCCTAAGGGGGGATGTTATGATATTTATACACTTAGGAGTTAGTTAAGATCAACTTCTTATAATGTGTCATTGGGTAAAAGTGTGTTTATTAGTGTGTTTCTTTAGTATGCAATTGTAGTTAGGAAAATCGATGGTTAGAATATGTTCTTGATATAGAGAGATTTAACATATCATATTCTCATCTATCTTAACGGATACATTGATCCATGGCTTGACACTCGATTGGTCCATAATATCTATTTAAAGAACACGAAGGATCATTTGTCGTTGATCGATTGAAATAAAATTTCCTATAAATCTCTTTGTAATATTCTTCTTTTGCATTAATAAATTTCTCCAAGTGGCCAGGTTGGCTAGGTCTGTGGATGTTTCCCCACAGGTGTTTTACTAAGTCAAAACATTGGTGTGTTGATCTTTTATCTTGTTGTGTGACTAGTTATTGAAGGTGTTCGTCCTTTATTGAAATACATGTGTTGTCAAACACTTGTTATATATGTTGGATTATGATTCACTTATATGAATGTTGATGTGAATGAGTAGAGTCTAATGTGCAGTTTTGGGCTAAGTGTTTCCCATTTGTAATATTCCTTTGTGAAATGCATAAATCTTTGGTCTTTGTAATTCCCATAGCGTCTCGAGTGAGACCTTATTCAGTCATTGAATATTGAATATGTGAACGTTGCTGGGGTAATTATAGGTAATTGTATGTAAATCCTTTCAAACCCTAGGTATGAAACCCAAATGAATAGAATCACTAATGAATTCACCATTATCATTTTTGAACATTGTGTCATGAAAATATTTTAAATATCCTTTCCTATTCTTGATCATTTGTTCCTAGGCTCAGTGATGGAAACCTTTGTCATTGCCATCGATTCTTAAGAATAATTTTTACTTTCTTGTAAAATGTGATATTTATGGGGCTCCTACTTCAAGCTTTGTTTGCACCTTTGAAATTATTATAATGTTTTCAAAATCAATAATCTTTAAACTCTACATAATTTACAAATGCGATTCTTTGTAATATTTGGGCAACTTTTTTCTAACCAAATCTTACCTAACATAGGGGGATGTTGACAAAATATTTACTTAGAAAATTTATAAATATACATTTGGTTTATTCATATTCCCTAAATCAATGTTAAGGAAGTGTTAGTGTGACAATGAACTATGCTAAATTTTGTATTAATGAACTTCTATTCATTAATAAATAACATTGTATCTAATCTAATTTAATTTAGTGATGTAAGTTAATGAGATTATTAGTAGAATTTTTCGTTCATAATATGTTTATTAATTATTGATGAATTATCCCATACTTCTACCTTAAATTATTCATCCTCAATATTATCCATGAACAAGTATATGCCAAACTATCACGGGATTCAATTATATCATCAACAAAGAGACAAAGTAGTTCTTTGTGGCTCTTTTGTAATGATTAGTAGATCATTTCACAAATGCACGTAAGAGAATCTATATCTTTTTAAGGAGTTGTTGGATTCAATAACCCTTTACGTTTATAGATGTTTTTTGTACTCAAAAGAATTTATAATTTTATCCGTGTGCTTCCTATATCTAAACCTGGTTTAGATTAGAATAACATGTAGTTTTGTAATTAATTAGTGAAAAACCTTCGAATAATCATGTTTGAGATCTAGTACCATTGTTTTGAGTGTCAAAGGCTTGTGGGTCACTTAAAGGTGAAAATGTGAATCTGTTGCAAAGTAAACTATTAAAACGACATAGAAATAAGATGTTGGCCGTACAATTTTAATAATTTTTTTTCATTAATTAATATAAGAATACATCGACATTAAAGACTAATCAAGCTTTTAGAAAAATAAATTTGTAGTATTATAAAAGATCATGATACCCAACTTTACCAAGTTTATCCCAATGAAATAAAGAGATACTGATATGGCGTTTGATAAATATATGTGAAGGTACAAACTTGAAGTGTGCTAAGATAAATAAATATTACATGTAAGAGTACAAACTAAAAGTGTACTTAGTGTGTATCATTTTTTTAATAAAAGATTTTATTATTTTTAATGAGTTTTAATTACATATTAATTAGCAATAATCACTTTATAAAAGTGGTATATGTTGATGGCGTCATTTTTCACCTTTCCAAACTAATGACATTGATCGACGTATATCAACCACTTTTATAAAGTGGTTGTTGTTAGTTGACAACCAACATGCCTTGGGAAGGACCATTAATATATTAATACATTTAATTATTATAATAATTTATTATTACACTAATTTAATATATAAATATTAATTTAATGATGATGATTATTATTGTCCACTAAGACCGAATTGGTCTATCAAACCTTAAGAGAGTAAGTGATTCCTTTAAATTCTTTATAATTTTGTTTTTGTGCTAAGAAAACATTAAGAGAAGCTTTCCAAGATCACCATAATTTTGTTGAGTTAAGATGTTAAGAAGGTTGGTAGCGTGATAAATATTTTGAAAATGAGATCTAATATGGGTATAGGCTCGACAATCTAATAGAAAGTGTTTTTCTTTTTCAACCTTCTTAGTGTCACAAATGTGACACACTCTTTCATCCCATGGCGTTTTAGGAATTGACCAACGCCCAATTTCACTACGAAGAACGTGGGAATTTGTTCATATCTTAGCAATGTTTTTTTTTTTTCTTTATAATTGGAAAAACAGATAGACAATTTTGATCTTCTAGATTAGGGTTGATTACATCTTTATAATACCTTAATTTTTTTTTTCGTCTAACTCTTTATCACACCACATTTTCTCTTTAAACTTTGATTTGATGTTTTTTTTAATAGTATCTTTTTTTTGCAAAATGATTTCTTCCATGATTCCCAAATAGTTTAGCCAATACTAGTCATCTTTATACCATCCTCGCTTGAGTCAATGGTGGTTATGACTTGATTTTGAAGCAATTTTAGGTAGCCTCTTGTCTTTCTTGTTGTTTAACTTGTTCTTATACATTAGGTATCTAATCATAGCCATGCTCTCAATGGGAGAGATGCTTGTTTCTAAGAGGCTAAATGTATTAAAGTATTAATGTATAAATGTAACATATTAATTGATTGGTACATTGATAATGTAATGTATTAATGTATTTAGTAATACATTACATTAATGTATAATGTATTAAATTAATGTAAATATAATACATTAAAGTATTAGTGTATAATACATTAATATATTAAAGTATAATACATTAATCCATTATAAATTAATATTATACATTAATGTGTAATATATAATAATAATAATCTATTTTTAAGGTCACAGTCAAGCCACACCAAATTGGTGTATGAGACCCCTTGCCCCCTCTGGATTTGAACTTGTGACCTCTTAAGAGGAAACACATGTTCGTAACCATTAGGCCCACTCAGGCTATATACTACATTAAAAGACACATACATTGATAAAGTAATAATAAGCTAATAAGTTAATACATTAAATATATCAATAAATACATTAAATGCATTAAAAAATATATTTTTTTTTTTTTAAGTAAAAGAGGCAGTGCCTGTTATATTGCTATGATCAAAGATACAAAAGTGATGCCAGCTGTCCCGCCTGAGCAGGAAACTGGGACAGCTGAGCATCCATGTCCAAGTGTCACAGTAAGTGCATAGGTGACAAAATTTACAGTGCCATGTCCCGCCCGAAGGAAACCGGGACTGATAATCACAGCCTGAGGGCTGGTTATGCTATCTACTACTATGACGGTACG
>ML789236.1:526682-537451 GCA_009831015.1 Picea engelmannii | reverse complement strand
GCAGCTGTGGAGGCGGTTCAAAGGTGGGTCTCGCTATCTTGGCTCCGATTTTGTCATTAGCCGCTGCATTGCGGTACGAGGGGGGTTTCCCCCCCCCCTCTGCGCCCATATCTCTGTGTCAGTGGAGGCGTGCTGGTCGATCGTTGCTCTGCTTGTTGTCGCGAGGGAGGCTTGAGCTCGGTGGCCGTCAGATTGCTTGCGAAGAGACTAGGGTTTCGCTAGGGTTCGGCCCCCATATTCCCATCACCAAAAGTAAATATGTTGATGGGATACACATGGAGGTCGCATTAAAAAATATATTACTAAAGTATTAATACACTAATAAAATAATACATTATTATATTATTGTATAATGTAACATGATTAACTATTGATATATTAACAATACATTATTACATTGTTGTAATATATAAATTAAAGTATTAATGCATTATGCATAATGTAACATATTAAATATTAATACATTAATAATGCAACATGTATAAATTAATTAAAACATTAATAAATTGTTAAATAATACATTGTTAAAGTAATAATTGTTAAATATCTCAAGTCTATTGGTGAATCATGGAAGACACCAATTTGCAGAATAAAGATATTATTATAAAAAAACAACAAATCGAAATTTAAGGAGAAAATGTGGTGTAATAAAGAGTAAGAAGAAAAAAGAAAATTAAGGTATTATAAGGATGTAATCAACCCTAATCTAGAAGTTCAAAATTATTTATTTGTTTTGCAAGTGTAAAGAAAAAAATAAACATTGCTAAGATAAGAACAAATCCTCACAAGCTCCATAGTGACAGTGAGAGTTGGTCAACTCCTAAAAAACCATGGGATGAAAGAGTGTGTCACCTTAGTGTCCCATGGGATGAAATAGTGTGTCACCTTTCTAACACTAAGTAGGTTGAAGATGAAATGCACTTTCTATTAGATTGTCCAGCCTATACCCATATTAGATTTCATTTTCAAAATATTTGTCACACTACGAACCTTCCTAACCTCTTAACTCAACGAAAGTATGGTGATCTTGGAAAGCTTCTCTTAATGTTTTTCTAGCACAGAAACAAAATTCTAAGGAATCACAAGTAATCACCTACCCTCTTAAGGTGGGATAGACCAATTAAGTCTTAGTAGACGTTAATCATCATCATCATCATCATCAATACAATAATAATACATTATTAAAGTAACAATACATTAATAAACGTATTATTAAAGTATTAATGCATTAATACATTTATTGAAAATGATTGTGGTTGATTATGGTGGACCATCATCATGATTTCTTATGGTCATGACTATGAGTAACATTGATGTATATTTAGTTTAAATAATTAGGAGCCTTAACCTCCTATCAGCCAGATGATGAAGAGCCTGTAACCTCTTATAGTTGTTTTCGTGCAGTTGCAGCAGGTGCAACCCACAAATTATCCTATTACGAGAGCTCGCATGGAGACGTTTCACTTGTTGTATCGATACATTTAACCATTTAACTATGTATCCACAAATCAATATTATATAAGTGATTATTATTTTTAATTAATAACTTTTTAATAAATACATTACTAAAGTAGTAATACATTATTATATTAATATAATGTATAAATTAAAGTATTATTTTACATGAATGTGTACCATAAAGTATTAATTAATTAATGCATTAATAATGTAATGGATTAATTAAGTAAGACATTTATGTAATATTAATTATTACATTGCTAAAGTATTAATATAATAGTACAGTAAAAATATTATTAATATTAATATAATAATAAAGTAAAAGGTCAATTCGATGGTTGTGAGGAATGATTGTGATCTTTCCCACCTCAGTTCAATTCTCATAATGACATGAATAAATCTCATAATGAGTATGTTGTAATGGCTTAAAGTAAAAGATTAATAATACAGTGTTAAAGTAATGATAAAAAAATGTATTTCATACATTTAATACATTAAATGAATTAATAAATACATTAGTAAAGTATTAATATATTAATGTATAATGTAACATATTTAATTATTAATAAATTAACAATGCATCAATCATTAAATAATTAGTTAAATAATAATTACATTTATAAATTATGAAAATATTATTAATTTAATAGATTAATAAAGCATCCATACATTAAAAATAATATTAATAAATACATTTATAAAGAATTCATATATTATTATTAATAATAATCTATTTTTAAGTATTAATACGTTAATAAAATATTTATACAATAATAGAATAGGTAATGATATATTAATAAAGTAATGATACATCAATATGTAATAATACATAAGCACATTAATACATTATAATAATGTATTATCTCATTATTATAATGTTTAAATATATTATAATTAATATATTTATATACATTATTAATTAATAAGTTAATGTATTAATCAAGTATTTATACATTATTGAAAGTAATAATACATTAATAAAGTATTAATACAATAATAAAGTAATACTTTCATTATATATTAGTAAAGTATAATAAAAATCCACAGTATGGTTAAGAGAGATAGCCTATGCTTGACCATGAGTATGGTTAACTATGGTAAACCATGACTTCATGGTTGACCATGATTGTGAATATGGTTCACCATTAGAGTGGTTGACTATGGTTGACTCTAATCATGGTTGATATGGTAGACTATGCTTGAGCATGACCATAGTTAACTGGAATTGATGATGACCGTGACAATGAATATGAATGATCGTGAATATGGTTGACCATGACCATAACCATGGCTATGGTTGACCACAAATGAGCATGCCCATGACTATGTGTAACAACCCCATTATTACGACAACCAGCGAAGCAATTTTTTTTTTCTCAAAAATTAAGAGGCAAGAAGACGACGACGAAAACCAATTAATGAACCACTAACATTGAACGCTAGCACGCAGTCCAGGCAACAAGTTAATTATGACACCACACATTGGCTCAAGACAACTAGTAAACATGCGCAAATTAACAAGGAGGACAACTACTCACCTGACTCAACGCGACCAGGCCTACAAGCTAGGGAAAACATCCCCATCCTGACCTCTCGGCCCAGAAGAACAAGACTAGAACCGCAAGTCACGCATACCTAATGCCTGAAGGCATTCGACCCTTGCGTCGAGGTCAACATATGACACTCAACCACCCTCATAGGGCAAGATCCGACACTGACCAAGATATCCATCGTCGATAACCCATAGGATGTGCCATGATCCCTGCTCCAGGAATCATGTCGTCCCCAGAAGAAGGGAGCGACAATAACTTGGGGTGACACCGCCTATCTGGACCAAGGACTTGGACAATTCTGACCGCTAAGGCCAACTACTGGCCGAAAGGATACCCCCATACTATAAGTAATAGGTCTAAGGGATGCAAGAGAAAGACAACCCGGGGAGTACGTAAGCTGATACCATCTTTGACAACCACCCCAATCTCTATTAAGTCGAAGGGTCAATTACACTCTAAAATTGGCGATAAGTAGGTCAACTACTTATGCCAACAAGGATAGGTAATTGCATGTTGCATAGCGCATGCAAATCCAAGAGAAGCATCAGGAGCTTAGGCTGATCGCCTTTCTTCCCACTGGTTAAGGTTTTGTCCAACCTTTTAATCCTTCCAGAATTTTTATTAATTAACCCAACATTTATATAACTAATATCACTTTATTTGTAATGGCCCTTTAAACCATACAGGAAAATTTATCAAATAACCCACCTGTTAATCATACCCTAAATTTTTTTATTAGAGAAAGGTCTATAAAATTTATGCACCTCTATGTATCACTCATTAGTGGATTACTTGGATAACTACCTTGGGTTTGAGTTGTAACCCACCTACAAGAATCAAGGTATGATGCGAGAGAAGGAATTTAAATGATAAAACAACACCTTAAATAGTCCCAAGTAATTTTTAAAGAAAATTTAAAGGAATAGAAAACAATTTCGGTGACATGCATCTTAATTCTATCCCAGAAATAATAGTTATGAATAGAAGACTACCCGAAATTTAGATAGCTTTTGAGAGAAACTACCTTACACCCATCGTTCAACTCAACCATAATCGAGCTATACATTTAGTGAATGATAGGAATAGTTAATGAAAGGAAAGAGATTATAATCTATCACCATTGCAACCCAACACCAAATTTAACCTGAAGTTACACATTAAACAATAAAGTATAGCAACTCTATTAGATTATCAATAAAGATTGGAACAATTATTAGTTAACCATAACATAGTAATTAGGGATCTGTTAACCCACAGACATTAAAGCACGTAAAGGTTATCTGGTTGCTGTCAATCATGACAAGCTCAACGTTGTCCAAGGGATGGAAAATGGTCGTGACTCACAGCCAAAGGTAAAACGCTGATTGAGGCAATGGTAGACTATTGTTTACAAAAAGGGGTATCGTTTCTAAGGAAAAAACTCAATGCTAAAGACTTTCAGCAACTGCAGTCATGCTGTATAAATCTCTACTTGTCTACAATAATTACTACTAACAGACTTGAATGTCAGACGTAGTCTACGTCATTAACGTTGTCATTACACAGTAATTCCATAGTCAACAAATGCCTGATTCCGTTCTAAAAGAAATAGATTGGCAATTTTGCCAGGAAACAGAGGCACGCTAGCAATAGTTTAAAAGCAAAATGTAGTCATCTTAAGGTAATTCGCGAGGCAGCAATTGCAATCTCAAGGCATAATGGTTTTATAGAAAATCACAAGCATCTAATTCATGGAAGAATTCGGGGTCATCCCAGCCACAATGTTGTTAAGGATTAGAGTAATAATATTGATCCAAGGGGCGACAACGCTGTCAAAAATTTCAACCAGCAGAAACACTGAACCAAGACTCAACAGAAGGAAAATCATGGTTGTTAATAAAACACCACCAAGCCAAAAACCACATCACTCGCGTGGAAAAAACACCCTTTTTCACTATCATACACAACAAATTTCACCCACCAGACACCACCATTGTCGCTAAAACGTTGCATGCCGGCGCTATCCATCAATGTAAATCGACTGCTATCAATTAGCTAAAATTTTGTTGAGTTTAAAGGTACCATCGCTGTCTACTTAAAATAATATGCAATTTAAACATAATGATTATTTAGTTTACTAAAAAGAAAATGATTATTGCAGAGTCATTGTCCATCAAAACGATTTGATAATGTTTAATTGCTAGAAGGGAAAACGATCAATGCAGAGACACTATCCATAAAAACGATTGCTAATGTTTAATTTCTAGAAGGGAAAACGAGCATTGCAAATACACTATCCATCAAAGGATTGCTAATGTTTATTTGCTAAAAGAGAAAACGACTATTGCAGAGACATTGTCCATCAAACGATTTGCTAATGTTTAATTGCTAAAAGAGAAAATGATTATTGCAGAGACACTGTCCATCAACGATTTGCTAATGTTTAATTGCTAGAAGGGAAAATGATCATTGCATAGACACAGTCCATAAAAATGATTGCTAATGTTTAATTGCTAGAAGGGAAAACAATCAATTCAGAGACACTATCCATAAAAACGATTGCTAATGTTTAATTGCGAGAAGGGAAAACGATCATTGCAGAGACACTGTCCATCAAACGATTGCTAATGTTTATTTTATAAAAGTGAAAACGACTATTGCAAAGACACTGTCCATCAAACGATTTGCTAATGTTTAATTGCTAAAAGAGAAAACGATTATTGCAAAGACACTGTCCATCAACGATTTGCTAATGTTTAATTGCTAGAAGGGAAAACAATCATTGCAGAGACACTGTCCATAAAAACGATTGCTAATGTTTAATTGCTAGAAGGGAAAACGATCATTGCAGAGACATTGTCCATCAAAACGATTGCTAATATTTATTTGCTAAAAGAGAAAATGACTATTCCAGAGACAGTGTCCATCAAAACAATTTGTTAATGTTTAATTGCTAAAAGAGAAAACGATTATTGCAGAGAACAGTTAATCATTAGCCAACAAAATTATAAGCACAAGCCAAATATCCATCAACATAAAATGCAGTGATAGATGTATCCATCAATGCTCAATAATGTAGAGTTAAGTTGCTCATCTAAGCATAGATGCATAGTAAATTTATCCATGCATGCATAAAAACGAAGTCAATAATGTAAAAAAAATGCAAGGATGTCTAGCCAGATAAAAAGGCGAAGTAAAACGAGATAACAATAGATATAATCATGTCGAATTCTTGGAAAAACTTTGCCAACAATCCAATTCTGCAGGGTTTAAATAAACACATCAGGGCACAAGACAATAATTAGCCAATGATAACAACAGAGGTAGACGACGGATAGGGTCATCCTTCACTCACCATCCTCACACAAAAAAGCAGGGTGTTGAGATCCATAGGTCTTTTAATGCTAAGGCAGTGACCATAGATCAGGCTCCTGGCCGACTGCTCAAGCGAGGACTGGTAAGCTAAGGATGGAAGCTAAACAACCTCAAGGTCATAATCAATACCACAAGGCAGTCACAACATGCGGGGATGAAGGCCACGGGAAATCAATCAACCAAACAATTAGCTAGGATAAGAAAAAGGGGTCCACTATCAATCTAAACATCCAATCCATTTACAAATCAATATGCAGAATCCAAGCATAAGTCCTAATGCATTCTACTCTACATAATAAAAGAGCATACCATTGCCTGATGGTCTACTTCGAATGACGTCCCACGCTCCGTGCAACTCCTACTCACCGACCGTCGAGACTTCACTGGTACCTCCCAGCTAATGCTAGGGGTACTCTTCTTCCCCCTTACCCCCCTGAGCCGCAAAGGGGCCACACACACTATCCATAGATCTTGTCTACCTCCCAGGTCGCCTCGCAAGGATGAGCTACAATTCCTCTCCGAGCTGGGTATCCCAACTCCCACAAGCAAATTAGTAAAGTCGATATTTATGCAGCGTAACGTTACGCAAACAGAAGATCCCCTCTCTCCTTCTCCTTCCTTCATTATATAGAATTTCCCACTTCCTTTCTTTCCTAAAATCTCATTTTAATTAAAGTTTTAAAAATAAATTCCTAAAATTCCTCTCCATACAAGTGTCCCCCATCCCCTACATTCCTCCATAAATTAATTTTTTTAATTAAGTAATTATCTTTATTTCCCTCACTCACCTAGAGTTACTCCTAGAATCACTCCTAGGTGTCCCTAAATTCCGTTATAGGTTTTAAAGGCTTTCCCTATTATGAAATTGCTAATTCAGTTTAAAATTAGAAAGCTCTTAAATGTAGATTCTTTACTAAGTTGACTTCCCGTTTTTTCCCTTAAGTTCCCCTTTTTCCTTTTTATGTTACCTCTTTTCCCTAGTTTCCTATTTTTTAATTTTCCATATTTCCCCTTTTTCTTAGAACTCAAAAAGGCAGGTGTGGAATTTAACCCCTTTTCCCTTTTATCATTAATTTAGTATCTTTTTTTTTTAATTATCAAAAGATAAAATAATTAATTCCCTCTTTACATTTTATATCCACAGATTTTATTTCTTATGAATAATTTAATTTCTTACTCACTTCATGTTACAAAATTTTATGAAGATCATAATTGTTATTTGAGTGGTTTTTATTTTAAATTTTATTATTTTATTTTATTTTATCTATTATTTTTTTTTTTAAATGTAGACAAAATTTTACCCCTAGCGTAACTTAGACTTAGAACTTAGATTTTGTACTGGTCGACATTTAATTAGGGAAAAACTGTTTTAAAATTTCTTAACATGTTATTTGTCTTAGGGCCATCTATGTTCATCCCTATATCATCAACAACGCGACGTACCCTTCAGGACGCACTACGTGCTCCAAGGTTGCCACTCACCTTATTTGTTCCCATGTGCGATGTGCCCTTTAGGATGCACTACGTGATCCAAGGGTGCCACTCATCACTCTCAATTTTTCTTGCATGATTTTCCCTTCAGGATACACCACGTGCTCCAAGGGTGCCACTCGCCTCTTAACTGATTTGGTAGACATCAATAACCCTAGAGTCAACTCTCCGCCAGGTGAACTTGTGGGAGACTAAGGGTTTCTAAGGAATAAGGCCTCCGCCTTATTGCACGCCCCTTAGAATCATCATGAGTGACTGTCGCAGTCTTCCCTCACGACATCGTGGGTCCTCTCGAACTAGGTAATCGTTAACCTATAGTTCAAACCACGACGTGAGTGCTAGTAGGCTGTGGCAGGGCTGCTGTCTACACCTCTCCCTCAACATCTCTGGTAGTTGTGTGCGACCTCTTTACTCCATATGTGAGTCTGGTCGAAAAGCTATCGTCAACCTACATCATTAACAAATCATGTTAGAACATATCCATATCATATCATCTAGTCATATGCACTAATATCACAGTAAAAAAATCAAACCCCAAAGGCACACTCCTTGACTCGATCCAGAGTCTAAGGGGTTCCATCGATGCCTCTGCATCCTCAAGGTCCAAAACCCTGCACACTCAGTAAAACCAAGTCAATAGCACATGTCTATGTCAAAGCGGTAAAACAACATGTCATCAACTAATAACGCCTCATAATCAAAATCAAAAGTTTTAATAACCTAATAATCTGGATCACTTGCGAGCAAGTGTCCTCAAATAATATGTTCACTTAGTGCGCCAGAGCAGGATGTTACACTATGTGTGTTGTACGATATATATATATATATATATATATATATATATATATATATATATATATATATATATAATCTTTTATATTGATATTGGAAATGTTCGTCACAATGTGACATAGGGAGATATTTATTTGCATTGTGACAACCAAATTTTTTTATGACAATGACAATATATATATATATATTGGAAAATGTTCATGACATTGCAACATTGGGAAATGTTCCTGACATTGGGATGTTGGGTATTGTTCGTCACAATGCGACTTTGGGAAATGTTCGTCACAAGGGGATGTTGGAAAATGTTCATCACAATGTGACATTGGGAAATGTCTGTCACCTTGTGACGTAGGGAAACATTCCTATGATAATGTGATGTCAGGAATCACTTGATAGATTGTAGAATTATCTTTTACTTTTGCAATATTGAGAAATGGGCCTCATAATGAGACATTGCAAAATGTTCGTCAGAATGAGATGCTAGGAAATGTTCATCACATTGCGATGTTGTGAAATGTTCATCTCAATTCTACATTAGGAAATGTTTGTCACATTGCGACGTTGGGAAATGTTCATCACAATGAGAATGATTGTGTTTTTTTTGTCACAGTGAGACACTAGGAAATATTCATCACATTGCAACATTGGGAAATGTGTGTCACAATGTGACATTGAAAAATGTTCGTCACAATGCAATGTAGGAAAATGTTTGTCACAATGCGACATTGGATAATGTTCGTCACAATGTGACGTTGGAAAATGTTCATCACAATGAGACATCATCAGAAAATGTTCATCAGAAAGGGACAATGGAAAATGTTTGTCACAATGCGACATTGTGAAATGTTCGTCACATTGCGACAGTGAGAAATGTTCGTCACATTGCGACAGTGAGAAATGTTTGTCACAAATCCGCTTTAAGAAAAGTTCGTCACATTACGACAGTGAGAAATGTTCGTCATAAATCCACTTTGGGAAATGTTCGTCACAATGTGACATTGGGAAATGTTCATCACAATGCGATGTTGGGAAATGTTCGTCAAAATGAGACACTGGGAAATGTTCATCACAATGAGACATTGGGAAATGTTTGATACATTGTGATGCTTAGAAATGTTCGTCACAATATGAAGTTTGGAAATGTTTAGTATAATGTGATGTCGAGAAACACATGACACATTGTAGAATCATATTTTGTTTTTTTTAATGTTGGGAAATGGTCGTCATAATGCGACACAGGAAATTTTCATCACAATGCAATGTCTTGAATCATTACATTGTTGGGAATTTTTCATCACAATCACGATGTTGGGAAATGTTCAATGTAATGTCTTAAATCATCTTTTACTTTGTAGGCATTTATTTATATTTTTCCTAAGGACATTGATAGTACATCATATTCAACTTTGCAGATAATGAATTATACTTATGATAAGGAAATTGATAAAAAATTATTCAATAATGTATACACGTGTTAAAGATATTGATAGAATATGTACTTGATATATATGTTGTAGATGATGATTTATATGTGTTCTAAGAACATTGATAGAAAATCAAATTCAATTTTGTAGATGATGATTTATTCTTGTTATAAGGACATTTAACTATCGTGACATTGGGAAATGTTCATCACAATGCAATGTATTGAATCATATTTTAGTTTGTAGACAATTATTTATACTTATCCTAAGGAAATTCATAGCAAAGCATCTTCAACTTTGTATATAATGAATTATACTTGTGATAAGGACATTGATTAAACAACCTTTTAATAAATGATACACATATTAAAGACATTGGTAATAAACATGTACTTGATATATTTGTGTCAGATCATGATTTATTCTTGTTATAAGGACATTTAACTAATCAATGTATGCATCATATAGTGTATATATTGCACCATGACAAAAACTATCATCATTGTGCATCAATGTATATATAATTTGTACCTTGTGGTGTCCGTAAGATCCTTTTATTAGAGAATACACATTGCATTTTTTTTTATATATATTAGTTGTAGTTGTGTTGCATTCTTAATGCGACATATGGATCATATAGCTTAATAGATTGCACCATCATAAAGTACATGATTGTTATGCATCAATATATACAAAA
>ML789236.1:511722-526632 GCA_009831015.1 Picea engelmannii | reverse complement strand
ATCAAAGAACAATTGTTGAATAATTATACAAAGTATAATTATTTTACTATTGAATTTACTAAAGTGCATGTTTAAAAAAAAGAAGTATACAATTCTTTTTATGGAAAAGTTATTATGATATTTTCATATTTCAGAAATTGATCTTAAACAAATATCTTAATGAAATTTAAAAAATATATTAAGAAAACCTCTTTTCAAATTTAGAAAACTCTCTTCATGGCAAATGTATTCAAAAGTATATAAAGACTATACTAGTACTATCAAATATGTGTCAAATATGCGACACTCTACATTTAGATATTATTTATGTTTGGCGATTTCATATAGATCCCAACTAAAGTTTGAAAATTGTATGTTGTCCATAACCTTGGTTGATAAAAATAAAACAATGATTAGATGTAGTATGTATAATCAAAACAACATGAATAGACATGAAAATTAAAATATTAAATAAAATATTAATAATAACTTCCCCTAATAACAACGAGAAAAACATTTTAAAAACCACAATTTTAAATTGTGCTTCTTAAAAACACCTATCATTCAAGAAAACCAATTTCAAAGGAATTGAGTCTAAATATAACTTCATTTATAGCCTTATTTATTCTTTATAAAATAAAGGATAAAATTTTTAATAATTACATTTTTTATAACCAAACTTTTCATGAATATAAATATTTTATAAAAAATAAAAAAATCCCCTCAAAAATCTATATTTTTAAATTGCTATTAAATTTTATATTGAAAATATATCCATAAAATACATGGTAAAAAATTGACTTATATTAATTTTAATATCAGATTGATTTATATTAAAATTAAAATTTTAATTTAATTTATTAAAAGTTCAATATCTATATTAGAATTTTAATTTATTAAATTATATATTTAAATCTTAATTTAATTAAACCTTAATTAAATCTTAATTTAAACTATATATTTAAGCTTTAATTGAAATTAATTAAATTTAAATTATATATTTAAATCTTAATTTAAACAAAATATTAACTAATTAAACATTAATTTAAATAAATATATTTAAACTCTAATTTAATGAATCCTTAATTTAAACTATATATTTAAACCTTAATTTTCAACTAATGCATTAAGCATATGAGAGTCTCACAAGTGGAGTTAGCTCTTAAATTTAAATGCCTTAAGCATATCAATTTCAAAGAAAAAATAATTCAGTGGAGGTTGTAACTTTTGCTGCTTGGCATGGTTTGATGGTATTGAAGGAAAATTTCTGTGACATAGATTTTTCACAAGTAGAATATTATATATAAAGAAAATTTTCTGGTTCCGTGAAATTTTTTTAGTTGTTATAATTGTAGTTTCAAGATAGTATTTTGGCTACGGATATAATGCCACTTCCAAAACATAGAAACAATCAAAGTGCAAGAGATATCGATACAATTCATAAGAGCAGGCACACTACTATGAGATCCTATCTGAAAAGACTCCTATATTATCTGAAAAATATAATGCTTTCTTGAAAAGAGGAAATGAAACTATAATAATTAAAATGATAGAGATAATCGTAAATGAAAAATTTATTAAGAAGCAAACTTTGGCCAACTGGTATTGGTTAGATTGGAAAGATGTTTTTACAGGAGACAAAGAAATTAAGATCAAAAACTAGTTTCATCATACCTTAATGTATTTGGACTCTTTTTCGGCTATAATTCCTGATCAGCTTCTTGTGTCATTTCTTGATGCACAATAATTGTATTAGCAATCAACAATTGTGTCATCTCTCCACTCATTATATGTAATAACATGTACAGATATTAATCTCCTCACTACTGATATGCTATATTTGTTCCCACTTCCCTTCTATCAGCTCATGGAAATCTCTGCAGAATTTAATTTTTAGTTATTAATCTCCTCATTACTGGTATGCTATATGTATTCCCACTTCCCTTCAGTTCATGGAAATCTCCGACACAATCTAGAGTGGCTAATCCACTCCTTTCCCGGGATCTCCTGGCATAGTGAAAGGGCAGATACATTACATTAAATGTTTCATGGACATGGCGTTAGAATTGATGACACTCTCAATAGAATTTATGAAACTGCCGATTGGTAAAAGATTAAGCTAATCCATTCCACTCCTCTCCCTTCGCTGTCCTTTCATATGGCTTTAAATTTATAGCACTGGTGGATACACATGTTTTTAACAATTTATGAAACAACCTATTACTAAATAAATAAATGTTAAATGCTTCCTCTTTATCATTTTCAGAAAGACGTTTTCCAGAAAGAACTGATACATAAAGTAAAAATTATAAAAATTTAAATATAAATGTTAAAATTAAATTAATTTTCTTTGGATTTACTAAATTATGGTTCTTGGAAATTAATATGTTGACCTAATAATTTCTTAATCATATTATGTAAAAGTGAAAAAGCAAACATGATGAACTCACTATTTGATAAGGAATTATCATTAAAACAAAATCATGTAAATTTAACCAAATAAATATGGATAGTTTGATAAATTATTTAAAAAATTATATTATTTATAGAAATATTATACATATATAACTTAGAGTCTTAACCTATAAATATTATTATAAACCATTTTGTACAGAAAAGATATTATTAAGAAAAATATCAAATCAAAATTTAAAGAGAAAATGTGGTGTGATAAAGAGTTAGAGAAAAAAAGAAAATTAAGGTATTATAAAGATGTAATCAACCATAATCTAGAAGATCAAAATTATCTCTCTGTTTTGCCAACTGTAAAGAAAAAAATAAGCATTGCTAAGATAAGAACAAATTCTCATGAGCTCCATAGTGAAACTTGGCGTTGGGATGAAAGAATGTGTCACCTTTGTGACACTAAGAATGTTGAAGATGAAAAGCACTTTCTCTTACATTGTCTAGCCTATACCCATATTAGATCTCATCTTCAAAATATTGATTACACTACCAACCTTCCTAACATCTTAATTCAACAAAAGTATGGTGATCTTGGAAAGATTCTCTTAATGCTTTTCTAAAGAATCACAAGTAATCTCTTACCCTTTTGAAACCAATTCAGTAGGTTAATAATCATCATCATCAACAAGATGTTCCATCACTAACTACCTTATATTTTGGAGAAAAAAATATATCTTTCTTCACTAAAAAACAAAAATTAATAAAAAATTAAATAAAATATTAAAAATTAAATAAAATTCCCAAAATTATTATATTTAAGATCAAATTAAAAAACTAAAAAAATAAAACTATATTAAAAATTAAATAAATTTATTAAAAATTTAATTTTAGGAACATGACCAAAATCTTTCCTACATAGAAGTCGCAACGTTGAAATCAAAACATAACCATATATAAATTAAAATTAAATTAAATCTAAAATTTTAAGAAAATGACCAATGTCTTTTGGACATAGAATTCACAAGGTTGAAATAAAAACATAACAATATAAATTAAATCAATTGAAATAAAATTAAAGTTAAGATGTTAAAACAATAAAAAAAAATTAAATCAATTTAATTATTCTTTACAAATAATAATAATAAAATAAACAAATTGAATTACTCTTTGTTTTATCTATTTTTTAACAAACTTTCACTGCACATACCGGTTAAGATAAATCTAAAGCTATATTTAGTTGTCATTACTACCATATTCAGTGAGATATACTTCAAACGTTTTATTAAATGAATGTTTTTCAAGAAAAAAAAAAAATTGAGATATTTGTTTTAAATTTGTATGAAATTGTTAAGTCCGCGGATTTATGATTATTTCTATATAAGTATTTTAGGGTTTTTTTAGCAAGCTATTTGTGGATTCAAAACTAAAATTTTAAAAAATAATAATTTCCTGCAAAGTTTCTTATGTAATCAAATTCCAACCAAAAAATACTCAAAAGAAAAAAAAGTATTCAAACGTTTTTATTTCTGGGTTTAAAACTAAAATTTTGAAAAATAGTAATTTATGTGATCAAATTCCAAGCCAAAAAAACTAAAATTTTAAAAAGTAGTAATTTACTGCGGATTTTTATGTGATCAAATTCCAAGCAAAAAAACCTTTGGTAGAATAGTCGAACTATTTTTTAGCGAATGTAATGCTACGGGACCTGAATTTTGCGTTCCGTTGAATTAGAAAATATAGATCTACTCTAGTATACTAGAAATTAATTTTCATTTAGCTGAGCCTGAGCTTCAAAAATGACAAGATAGATTAAAACAAGGGGCAGCGCATTTAACAAAAATCCATTATTGCCTTCTTCAAATGCAATAATGGAATAAAACGCACCAGCAGAATAAAGATAACACATATATTCTTGCCAACGGAAATTTTCGTTAAGACGCAGAGCGAAAGATTTAGTCGACGACTACTTGCCTGGAACCTGAAATCAATGTCGGCATAACGAGCAGATACCCATAACAAGGTGTAGGCAAGCCATCCTTGCCTAAATATATAGCTCCGCCTCTGCAAGCAAGCGCAGAGATGAAGGGATACCCGATCGCTGCTCCGTCCACGAAGCTATATTTCGGAACACAGACGGAGGACAAATCACATTTCATGTTTATAGCACAAGCTGGCTCACGAAATGCTACGGGAACCGGGAAAAGGGAATTCGTATTTGCAGGAGAAATATGGTTTTTAGGTCGTTTCAAGAGCGGAATAAATTGAACAGAATCACCGTGTTGAATGAATAAAGTAAAAGGAGTGTGGGCCGCAATGAACGTTTTAACTTACAGGCTTTAAATCCAATCACTCACCAATCCAAATCGACAGTCTACGTGCATTCTATTCCGTGAGCGGTCTATTTGGTCTGACAAGTGGGAAAATGTCAGAGAGCTCTCACAAATAATATTCGGCATAGTTTACAAGGATAACGTAAACTATACTGTCCTTCGGAATGTCGGTATGGGGCCGAAGAGCGTTGACTGGTTTGATTCTCAGTCTTAGTCCAATTCCTGCATGACATGTCCCATTTCAATCGAAGCTTTCATTCCAGTAAAAAATCGGAGAAGTGTTCACGGACAAAGGGCCTGAATATGCCTTCTTTCTTTTTATAAAGCTGTCAGTCTATCCATTCAGCTTTACATCCTTGAACGAAACTTATTCTTTCTGGCGGAGACCACAACTTTAAAGCAATTCCTCCGATCCTTATGCTTCCATTTATAAATTTAGAATAGACGGATCGTAAAAAAGAAAGCTCTGATTGAGTTGATAAAAGCATCGAAAGCAGGATTACCTACGACAACGAAAATTTAAAATATAACGGAGTCGTCTATAGCCTTATGGCAAAATCATAACAGTTGAATATTACGTGTGATGCTGATAAAAATTTGGATCCTATCTCAATAATCAATATCAATGTTTAGGGAAAGTTAGTTGCCAATCCGAGTAAGGAGAGGAGGGTACATATTTATTAAAATCATCTATATTTTTTAAATTGATTGAGAGAAAGTGGGATGCCTATATATTTTCATAAGCTAGTTCAAAACTATGCTTGGAGGTTCAAAATTTAATATATATCCACTGTTTTCTTTGATTCAATTCGAAATGAGAATTGTGTGTGATCAATTCATGCTCAACCAACAGGTTATTTATTAGACTATTGATTAAGCCAACGCGGTTATTTATTAGGTTATTGATTAAGCCAACGCTCTCCCTGTTAGCACAATGCTTGGAGGTTCAAAATTTAATATATATCCACTGTTTTCTTTGATTCAATTCGAAATGAGAATTGAGTGTCATCAATTCATGCTCAACCAACAGGTCTTCCATTGGATATGTAGATCTGATTTCCCATTTCATGTTCCATTGGATATGTAGATCTGATTTCCCATTTCATATTAATAGCTGTAATCACCATAAATGCTGGATCTGGATAGCCTTTTAACTTGCACAACTCCTATAAATAGGTGAGGGAAATGGTATCTATATTCAAGGTCCCACTCTCCGACTCAATAATATTGATATCAACGTAGAATTTTCCATGTTTTTGGGATCTCTCCCCATTGACGCATTCACTTCTTGCTCATCAATGCACATTTAAAAATATTTTGTGATGGAATTTAATTTTTCGATTTAAAAAACAAAGATGAGGATTAAAATCTGGTAACTTAGAAATGTTCTTCCATGGCATTTTGTAAAAATCAGTCTCATAAAAATTTAAAAATTTAGTGGTTGACTGTTTATTTCATATATATTAACCAAAAGTATGAATTCATTTTTCTGTCCCATTTAAAAAAAGTATTTAGAAATCTCAGAGATGATCTCGAGGCCATTGTAGCTATTTTGGGGTTTGACTCTTGCATTAGTTTTTGGATTTTACTCTTACAGTAGTTGTTTAATAATATTGAATTTTCATTTGGTTCACTATTAACATTTCATATGGTTGATCAAAAGAGACTTCTCTCCCAAACCCTAATTTTATAAGAAAAACTTTAATCTTACATAACCCTAAACAATAATAAAGAGGATATCAAATAACCCTAACATGTTATAATATTTGCAACAACCACTTTATAAAGGTGGTTGATATAAGACTACTGACTTACAAGAGGGAAAATAATTAATAAACTAATATTTATAATAATAAATAATACATTATTAATAATAAAATTATAAATAATACATTATTTACTAGCAAACCACATCATTATGACATGATACATTTAATATACTTCATTCATATTCAAGAGTTATTTTAAATGTATATACTAATTCAATAATTTGTAAAAAGAAAAACCAATGAAGATGCCACCTATAAGATCATGGTTTATATGTTGAGAAGATAGTTAACACAACCATAACCAATAATTGCTCCAGCCTTAATTGAATAAGGCAATGTAGACCATGCCTTGAACAATGGTTGTTCAAAAGTTTCTTGATGCTTCAAGTGAACAATGGTTATTCTAAAGTGTCTTAGACTATTATCAAATTTATCTCACACATATTTTGAATACAAGTACTGCAATGAAATCCAGGTAACAAATATGGGTTCAGATTACAATTCAAAGTATGCTACGAATGAAATAAATGTTGCAACAAATCGGTAGACTTAAGACTCATTTATATTAGTAAATACATACATCATAACCTAGAAAAAAAAAATTGGTTATGTAACAGTTTTCCACATGCAGTACGAGCTTCATATTTCAAATATACTATATGTCTGCAAAAAAGATAGGCTGGACTTGTTAGACAGTAACATTTGGATGCCATATTGAAAAATCACTCAATCCTAGCAGCTTTACTTCACTCATTTTGAGGGACATGTATTATTTTGGTAAAAAGTGAGTTGATCCTTAACCACTTTAGAACCAAAATTATATTCATAAGTAACATCTTTACATATTTATTGGCCCAAATCTTGGAAACGTCATGCTTCCTAACTATAATCAGTAGGTTCTAAATTTTTTCTATATATGGAAACATGTAGTTTTTCTCAAATAATCATATTGTATTTCACTTTGAAAGCTTGTCGATAATGGGAAAAAGAAAACCCCATGTAGTGGTCATCGTGTCCTTGGCTAAGGGCCAAACCCTATGCTTAAAACCTAAATGCCTAAAATCTTAAAACCCAATGCTTAAAACATAAACACCTAAAAACTTAATACCAAATGCTTAAAGAATATATATGACACTAAAAAATTAAAACAAAAATTATGAGACATGTGTGTAAAATTAAACCATATATTTAATGGAATATAAAAACAAATGGCTGGTCAATGTTTTTTTATTTACATAAATTTGAGGTTGCATAACATGGTAAGGAGATAAAAACAATGAGATACGCCATGGAAGAAACCAATAGAGGATATCAAAAAGTCGAATAGATGGAAAGGAGGTACTCCACGCACTCCATTAAATGTTGGTTTACAAGCATTTAAGGTGAAGCATGTAAATGTGAAGCTTTAAAGGTGAAGCACTCCAGCATTTTGTTTACTAATGTTTAAGGTGAAGCACCTTAGTCAGTGTGAAGATTCACGTATCTTACCAAACGTACAACTAGTAAATAAGGTAAATCTAAACCTTCAAAGTGGTAATGAAAATCTTGCATAGATTATGATTTTAGTTAATTATTTAATTGTGGTAATTATAAAGTCTTACTATAAATTTTTTAATATGATTAAGTAAATGTGAAGTTATGAATACTAAATATTATTCATTAATTTGAGAGAAAACCCCATAAAATTAAAATTTAAGATTAAAAGATCATTAATTATATTAATTGTGCCCATTTCCAATAGGTGTATGTATATAGACAATACTTTATTAATAATAATAAAATATTAAGTTATTTATAATAATAATAATAATAATACTTTATTTATAATTAATAATAATAATAATACATTATTTATAATATTAATAATATTTTGTCCCCGAGGTGTAGGACAGTCTGTGAGGGAGTGTGTTGTTAAGACACTCCGTGTTGAAAAGTCACCAGTTCGGGGACAAAAAATCCAACCATGTTAAGGGTTGGTGTGGCTCAAACCGAGTACCATCCCGGGTGATTTTGACAGCTTAGATGCCCCTGAACAAGTTCAGCCACATTAACAAAAAAAATAAATATTAAATATACTTTATTATTAATAATAATAATCAAAATAATTTATTACTAATAAAATATTAATAAATATATAAATATAATAATAATATAATATTTTTATTAAAAATATTAAAATATTTTATTAATTAACGTATTTAAATCTTATTAAAACAAGATTAATAAAATATTGAAATATTTTATTTATTAATATATTTAAATCTTATTAAAAAATAAATTAATAAAATATTAATACACTAATAACATAATATATTAATAATACATTATATATATATATATATATATATATATATATATATTAATTATATATATAAATAAGAAGTAATATTTTTTAACTTGATTATACATTATTAAAATAGTAATACACTAAAAAAATAATATATTAATAATACATTGTTAATTAATACATTATGTATATATTAATATATATATATATATATATATATATATATATAATAATTAAATATTTATAAGATTTTATAAATGTATTAATATATTAATAATAATATTTTTTTATTATATTTAGATATTATTTATAAACATATTACAACATTAAAAATAAATATTCTTTATATGTATATAAATATAAATATTGTTAAAAAATATATAATTAAAATATAAATAAATTATATATATATATATATATATATATATAATACAATGTTTATTAATAAAATAATGTATTAATGATAATAATGATGATCGAATTGGTTTATAAAACCTTAAGAGGGTATATACATTAATAAATAATAATCTAATAGTAATTCATAAATGTAACAATATAATAATACTTTATTAGTAATATATTAAAATACTATTTATTAATTTATTTTTATATATTATAAAAATTACATTACAAAAGTATTAAAAAACTAATAAAATGATATATTAAATATAATACTTTATAAATGTAATAATACAATAATACTTTATTAGTAATATATTAAAATACTATTTATTAATTTATTTTTATATATTTCTAAAAATTACATTACTAAAATATTAATACACGAATAAAGTAATATATTAAGATTAGATTGTTAATTAAAGTAATATATTAAAAATAGATTGTTAATTAATACATTAATGTATTTATAAATAATAAAGTATATATACAATAATAAATAAAACATTAAAATATTAGAGTAAAACATTAATAAAATATTAATACATAAATAAAAAATTTATAGAAAAAATATTTGAAATATTTTAAGTTTTCAAAAATAAAATAAATTATTATTATTATATTACATTAAAATATTAAATCACTAATAAACTATTTATACAACAATAAAGTAATACATTAATACAATAATCATAAATTAATAAAGTAATGAGACATCAATATTGTAATAATACATAGACACATTAATACATTATACTAATGTATTACCTGATTATTAATGCCAAAATAAATTATAAATAAATTATAATTAATATATTAATATATTAATAATTAATACAATTATGTATTAATCAAATATTTATATGTTATTAAATAATACATTAATAAACTATAAAGTATTAATAAAGTAAAACATTAAAAATATATTATTAAAGTCACATTGTGACGTTGGAAAATGTACGTCATAATGTGACGTTGAGTAATAATCGTGAGATGGTTAAAATAAATTATAAATATATTAATACAATTATGTATTAGTAAGTATTTATACATTATTAAATAATACATTAATAAAGTATAAAGTACCAATAAAGTAAAAACTTTAAAATGTATTATTAAAGTAGCATTGTGACATTGGAAAATGCACATCATAATGCCACAATGGGAAATATTTGTCATAATGCGACGTTGAGAAATAATTGTTAGATGGCGACATTGGGAAATGATCATCACATTGCGGAAGTGGGAAAAGTTTGTCAGAATGTGACTTTGGGCAATGTTCTTCACAATTTGATATTGGGATATCAGGTTCATCATAATGCAATAATGTGAAAATTTTATCATATTTCGACATTGGGAAATATTCGTCATAATGTGATGTTGAGAAATGTTGTTAGAAGGAGACATTGTGAAATGTTTGTGACATTGCCAAAGTGGGAAAAGTTTGACACAATCTCACTTTGGGTAATGTTTGTCACATTGTAACAATGAGAAATGTTCATCACAATGCAATGTTAGGAAAGGGTCGGCACAATGTGATGATGGGAAATGTCAGACACATTGCGACGTTGGGAAATGTTGGTCACAGTGCGATGTTGGGAAATGGTCATCATTATGCGATGTCAAAAAACACATGACCCATTATAAAAACATATTTTCAATAAGCAATGCAGGGAAATGGTCATCAAAATGCGATGTCAGGAAATTTTTGTCTCATTGTGTCAAAAGGGAAATGTTCAACACATCGCCACCTTAAAAAAATTTAGTGACAATTCAATGTATGGAATCTACCTTTACATTCTAGACAATGATTTATACATATCCTAATGAGATTGATCACACACACACACACACACACACACATATAATTTGTACATTGTGGTGTCGATAAAATCCTTATATTTGGGGACACATTTTGCATTTTATTTTTAAATATTAGTTATAGTTGTGTTGCATTATTAATGCCAAATGTTTGATCATCTAATTTATAAATTGCACCATCATAAAATCTATGACTTTTGTGTATCCATCACATTCTAGGTGTGTTGCATTGTTAATGTTCATGAACCTTTAACCATTTGTTTTCAGTAAAAAAATGGTGTTTCCTTGTATAAGAGTAGAAAATAAATCCATATATATATATAAAAGAAAAAATAAAGATAGAAATGCATGAAAGAAGAATTGTCAAATAAGTATACAAATTATAATTAATCTACTATTGAATTTAGTAAAGTGCATGTTTAAAAAAAAGAAGTAAACAATTTTTTTAATCCAAAAGGTCATATGATATTTTGTAACATCCCGCTCTGGCGCATTGAGAAAATTTATTATTTGAGGACACTTGCCCACAAGTGATCCAGACTATTATGATATTAAGACGTTTGTCCTTGATTATGATGCGTTATGGTAGATGACATGATGTTTTACTGCATTGACATAGACAGATGCTATTGACTCTATTTTACTGAGTGTGCAGGGTTTTGGACCTTGAGGATGCAGAGGCATCGGCAGAACCCCTTGGACTCCGGATCGTGTCAGGGAGTGTGCTATTGGGGTTTGCTGGTTTTACTGTGATTTTAGTACATTTGATTAGATGATATGATGTGGACATGTTCTGACATGATTGTTGATGATGCAGGAAGATGATAGCTTTTTGACCAGACTCAGATATGGAGTAAAGGGGCCACACACATGACTACCAGAGAGGTCGAGGGAGAGGTGTGGACAACAACCTTGCCACAACCTACTAGCACCCTTGTCGTGGCTTGAACTATAGGTTAACTATTACCTAGTTCGAGAGGACCCACGATGTCATGAGGGAAGACTTCGACAGTCGCTCACAATGATTCTAAGGGGTGTGCAATAAGGCAGGGGCCTTATTCCTTAGAAGCCCTTAGTCTCCCACAAGTTCACCTGGCGGAGTGTTGACTCCAGGGGTTATTGATGTCTACCAATCAGTCAAGTGGCGAGTGGCACCCTTGGAGCATGTGGTGCGTCCTGAAGGGAATGTCGCACAAAAAAAACACTATTGGTGAGTGGCACCCTTGGAGCACGTGGTGCATCTTGAAGGCTCGTCACACAAAAGAAACAAATGAGACGAGTGGCACCCTTGGAGCATGTGGTGCGTCCTAAAGGGAACGTCGCGTTGATGATGATGAAGGAACAAACCTAGATGGCCCTAAGACATTTAACACCCTAAGAAATTCTTAAACAATTTCCCTAATTAAATGTCGCCCAGTTCAGAATCTAAGTCCTAAGTTTAAAACTTCTCCAGGGGTAAAATTTTGTCTAACCTTAAGAAAAATACGCTAAAAATAAATAAATAAAAATTAAACTAAAAAAGACTTATAATAGTTTTAGTCTTCATAAAATTTTTGGGGTAAAATGAAAAAAGTAAGAATTTAATTCAAATCAGTGGATTTAAAATTGTAAAGAAGAATTTAATTGTTTAACTTGTGAAAGTGTAAAAGATATTAAATTATTAATAAAAAGGAAAATAGGTTAATTTGCGCAAATGCCATTTTTGGCTCTAACAAAAGGGGAAAGAAGGGAATAATAAAAATTAGGAAACTAAGGAATGGAGGAAACATAATAAGGGAAAGAAGGGAACTTATGGTAAAAAGCGAGGTCAACTTAGTAAAGAATCGGCATTAAAGAACCTTCTAATTTGAACTAAATTAGCAACATCATTTTAGGAAAAGTATTTAAAACCTATAAGGGAATCTACGAACACCTAGGAGTAAAAATAGGAGTAACTCTAGGTGGATGAGGGAAATAAGACAATTTAATAAATTAAAGAAAATAGTTAATGGAGAAACGTGGGGGATGAATGACACTTGTACGAAAGAGAATTTTAAGAAGATTTTATTAAAAATTAAAATAAATGAAATTTGGGGAAGGTGGGAAGTTCTAAAACTCTATAAAAGAGAGGAAGGAAGAGGAAAAAAGGGGATCGGTTGTTAGCGTAATGTTACACTGCCGTATTTGTTTTTTGACTGATTACTTATGGGGAGTTGAGATTTCCCATCTTAGATATGAGTGGTAGCTTGGCCTTGCGAGGTGAGCTAGGAGCTAGACGTACCATCTGGATAGTGTGTGGCCTCTTTGTGGCCCAAGGGGCTAAGGGGGAAGTAGAGTAACCCTAGCGTTGGCTGGGACGTACCGGTGAGGTCTCGACGGTCAAAGAGTGGGAGCAACACGGAGCTCAAGTGAGAGATAGTGTCTTTGGGTTATTCACCGTCGATCATAGGTACGCAAGTGCCTTTGTTTGTTTAAGAATAAAAGGAAAATTGTTTAAAGTTGTATATGAATCCTTATGATGATGATTGATGTGTTGAATTTTGGATTATCGTGTTTCCTTGTTGTTGTTTTCTGCGCCTAGACTGTTATAACCCTACAATCCTTTCGATGAGTTATCCTTGGCTCTGGCATTCTCTTACTATTGGCTACAATTTCTTATTGGTGTTCTTTAGGCGTTTATAAATTACGGTGGGCGTTTATATCTGACTGTGGGAATTTTGTTTTAATGTGGGCATTGATATATGATTGTGGGCATTTATATATTACTCTGGGCATTTTGTATTGTTGTAGGCATTTATAAATTATGGTGGGTGTTTTTATATCTGACTATGGGTGTTTTTATATATGGCTATGGGCGTTTTGTAATAATGGGGGCATTTATATATTACTGTGGGCATTTTGTATTGTTGTAGGCATTTATAAATTATGGTGGTCGTTTTTATATATGGCTATGGGAGTTTTGTAATAATGGGGGCGTTTATATATTATTGTGGGCATTTTGTATTGCTGTAGGCGTTTATAAATTATGGTGGGCATTTTTATATCTGACTGTGGGTGTTTTTATATATAGCTATGGGCATTTTGTAATAATGGGGGCATTTATATATTACTATGGGCATTTTGTATTGTTGTAGGAATTTATAAATTATGGTGGGTGTTTTTATATATGACTGTTGGTGCTTTGTTTTAATGTGGGCATTTATATATGACCGTGGACGTTTATATCTGACAGGGGGCGTTTTTAAATATGGCTATGAGTATATTGGCATTCCGTTTTTGTAAAATTTAGTTATGAGAATTCGTTTTGGCAATGAGTGTATTCGCATTTTCATTTTGTAAAATTTGTTCTGAGAATTTGTTCTGACAATGAGTGTATTGGCATTTCCATTTTTGTAAAATTTAGTTCTTAGAATTCGTTATGGCAATGAATGTATTGGCATTTTCGTTTTGTAAATTTATTTCCGAGAATTCATTCTGGCAATGAGTGTATTGGTATTCTGTTTTTATAAAATTTAGTTTTGAGAATTCGTTCTGGCAATGAGTGTATTGGCATTTTCATTTTGTAAAATTTGTTCTGAGAATTCGTTCTGGCAATGTGTATTGGCATTTGCGTTTTGTAAAATTTAGTTCTGAGAATGCATTATGGCAATGAGTGTATTGGCATTTCCGTTTTTGTAAAATTAGTTCAAAGAATTCGTTCTGCAATGGGTGTGGGGCATTTTTGTTTTGTAATGTTTTGTAAATTCGTCTTTGGTAACCTCCGTCCTTGGCAAACAAAGTTCTCCCTCCTTAAACTATCATTGATTTCTGGATTGTCTCATAACATATGCACAACGATTTATCTAATTTCTGGATTGTCTCTTAATTATAGGCACAACGTTTCATCCTTATTTTCTGGATTGTTTCTAATTGTATGCATTGGTGTACCCGCAAGGATTTT
>ML789236.1:481042-504160 GCA_009831015.1 Picea engelmannii | reverse complement strand
TAAGAATGTAATAGGTTCCAAATGGGTATTCAAGAATAAAATGAATGAAAAAGGACAAGTTGTTAGAAATAAAGCCAGATTGGTCTATAAGGGATATGCACAAGTGGAAGGTCAGGACTTTGATGAAACGTTTGCACCAGTGGAAATATTGGAAGCTACCAGAATGTTTCTTGCTTATTCTTGTCATAAGAATTTCAAAGTTTATCAGATGGATGTTAAGTCAACATTTCTTAATGGAGATCTAGAGGAAGAAGTATATATGGAGCAACCTGGAGGATTTTTATTGACAAATAATCCTAATTATGTTTGTAAGCTGAAGAAAGCCTTATATGGACTAAAACAAGCACCACGAGCTTGGTATTACAGACTGGACAAATTTCTACAAGAAAAAGGGTTCAAGAAAGGTACTGTTGACAGTAACCTTTACATTAAATCTGAAGGTGATAATTTACTAGTTTTTTTGGTTTATGTAGATGATATTGTCTTTGGTTGTACTAATGAATCATATGTTCAGTGGTTTGCTAAATCTATGCAAACAGAATTTGAAATGTCCATGATAGGAGAACTGTCATATTTTCTTGGCTTACAAGTAAAACAAAGTTCTGCAGGAATTTAAATCTCTCAAGAAAAATATTTGAAAGAGATATTGAAGAAATTTCAGATAGAAGATTCCTCTATAGTCAACACACCTATGGTGGTTGGTTGCAAGCTGAGTAAATATGATGTCTCACCTGATGTTGATCAAAGGACATATCGTTCAATGATAGGCAGCCTACTATACATCACACCATCTCGTCCTAATATAATGCAAGTTGTTGGAATGGTAGGACGTTTTCAGTCTTCTCCTAAACAAACTCACTTGGTATCTGTTAAAAGAATCCTCAAATATCTGAAGGGAACAATGACATATGGACTGTGGTATCCTAGAAATCAGAATTTCCAATTAACTACCTATTCAGATGCAGACTGGGCTAACTGTGTTGATGAGAGAAAGAGCACCAATGGAGGAGCATTTTTTCTGGGTGACTCATTAGTTGCATGGGTTAGTAAAAAGAAAGGATCCATTTCATTATCCACTACAGAGGAAGAATACATTGCTGTTGCTACCTGCTGCACAGAAATCTTATGGATGATAGAAACTCTTGCAGATTTGAAGAACAGATTGTTGATATCTTTACTAAACCATTAGCAACAACTACTTTTGGATATCTTCGTCAAAAGTTGGGGGTTATAAACTCTTGTGTCTAATATGTGCACCTGGTCAGGGGGAGTGCTTATTGAATATCTGGTAAATTACCTAAATGCTTATAGATGACAGGGGTAGTATGTTTTGCAACAAGATTAGTGCTCGAATGTTTCTTCTTTGACATTGATGTCAAAGGGGGAGAAAGGAGTCGAATTCGAAATGTTTTGGGGACAGAGTCGAGCCTGAATGGTCGAATGCAGAGGAGAGTTGAGTCTGAATGCAAGTGTTGCCATCAATGCCAAAGGGGGAGATTGTTGGCAAATTCAGTAAACAGACAGCCAATTCTTTTCATTAATGGCAACAATGAAGATGATAGGAAAACATAAGACAAGTTCAGAGAAGTGAATGATCGAACGCAGCGAGATCCATTAGATTTGGTGCAGGGTCGTCGATAGTCGTCAGATCTGCATAAGCTGCGAGGGAAATAATCCACAGGAGAAGCTCGAAAGGAGGCTTCATCGGAGAATCGGGGATCGGGATTTTGAAATGTCCAATTCACTTGTCAACAAGAACCCTGAAATCGCGATATGCAATTTCGCGATTTAATCGCAGCCGTTAAAGAAACAATGAGATCTGGACTGTTGTTTTTGTTCATCGGAAAAACAGGGATCGGGTTTTTGAAATGTCTGATTCACTTGTCAACAAGAACCCCGAAATCACGATGAGTGAAATTTTGACTGAACTTGAACCATCAGATCAAGATATGATCTAGACCATCGACTCAACCCATGTTAACAAACCATGTCAGCTAAGCGAAACGTGACACAACCAGGTAGTGAAAAGTGTCAGACAGATTCAACACTTCAAGCACATGTAAGTAATGAATCATAGTGACATGTGGCAGTATTTAACACATGTCAAACCACGTGTGATGCCAGCATAGGCATCAGCAATCGGGACTTTGAAATGAAAAAGTCACCTGACATCGAAAGTCTCAAAATCCCAGAGGGATTGGGACTGTCCATCTGAGGGAAAGGTGTCAAAGATCAAGGCGTCATCGGCATATTGGCCATCACGAAATTAGAGTTCCTGATGTTGAAGGAAACGAGACATCGAAAGTCTCGAAAACCCGGAGGAATCAGGACCGTCCATTTGGAAGGACGCGTGGCATGAGATCGATGCCATCGGGAAGAGACTCGACAGGAAAATCATTGATCGGCATTTTTTTCATCGGGAAATCGAGAATTCCGTTGACTAGAGTTTTTTGCAACTCAGAATCGCGATCCGCGAAACCCCGATGAGTGGGGCCCAGCTGTCAGCACAACAATGAGGGAGGATGGTGGCGTAGTGGAGGCTAGCTATCAGAGAAAAGGAGCGTCGGGATTTGGACGATCAGGAATCACGTGGGTGTATGCATCTTGGCATCACAAACCCCGTAGCCCCGACGGGATAAGGCTGCAGTCACGGGTAATGGTCACGTGGACCAGGGCTCATCTAGGAGGGTTGAAGTGCATCGTGAATCGGGAAATCGTGAATCCCGTGGACATAAACATTATGTCATCGTAAGTGCCAAAACTCTGATGGAGTGATAAGACCAAGGTCACGGAGTGACGATCACGTTGACCGGCAGCTAAGCTCAGGAGGGCTAGCAAATGAAAGTACTGAAACCCAGTTTAAAAGAAAAGAATTATAAAGATTATCTAACAGTGCGGATAAAGTTTGAAACTGATCGGAGGGTTGTTGTTCTTCCTCACATGTTAATGCTTCAGTTATGAATCCATTAAGAGAAACAGACTGATAATGAAAAATCGGTTAGCGTTTCAGTTGCCAAGACAGATGTCCTTGTATTATCTATTGGAAGGGGAAGTGGAATCGTCAAGGAAGTGTGTATAAAAGAAAATGAGCGAGATTGAACCAGGTTGGTCATTCTGGATGAAAAATCATAAAATAGTAAGAAAGGTGAAAGGAGAGTTGGCTAAGCATGAAATTTCTATAGATATACAGAATGGTATGAAATGTAAAAAGTGTGAGAAAGAAAAATGACAGACAAAGCAGAAGAAGAAGAACAAAATGATAGTAGAATGTGATGTAGAGCTGACCTGTTGAGGAAGAGAAGAATTGCAGAACAATTTGTTGAAGATCAGATTCACATAACATAGTAAAAATGGTAAGAAGTGATTTATCTGCAAAAGTTGTCTGTGTATTCGTTATTTGATATTTAAGGGTGGTTGGGAGGTGCTCGGGAGGACTTTTGTCCTCAGAAGTTCAAGTGGGGGCTTGAACACAGGAAGTTGTAGCTTCCATCTGGTTGTAGCCAGAGAAACAAGGGTGGCAGGGTGGTGCTAGGGAGAATAGGTGTTCTCTATTATTCAGGTTGGAGCCTGTGTAACTGGAAGTTGGTGCTTCCATCCAGTTGGTACTGGAGCATTCAGGAAGTTGGTGCTTCCATCCAGTTGGTGCTGGAATACTCAGGGAGTTGGTTCTTCCTTCTAGTAGGTGCTAGAGAAACCAGAGACTTGGAGCTCTCAAACAAGTTTCAGCTTGTAAAACAGAGGTAGCAGGCTCACATTGTGTTGGTGCTCAATTGTAAATGATGTACAAAATCGAAAAAGAATGCCTATCATTTTGAAGAAGAAGAGGTTTTCTCCATTTATGGGTTTCCTCGTGAAAATCTATCTCTGTTTGTATTTTATGTGTGACTGATGATCTTTACTTTTACTGTCCATATGCTGTATATTGTTAATGACACATGAAGAAAGATTAAGAATGTTTAAAAGGTATAAAATTGTTTAATCTCACATACAACTGATTCACCCCCCCCTCTCAGTTGTTTTAGTATTTCCAACACTAGTGGCATCCACACTGGAGGGGTCTAACCCCCAGGGAGATGAGCAGCTTCTCAGACAGGAGCAGATAACAGTTGGCGATGTAGTCGGGATGATGAGATCCTTTCAGCGCGTGTTCGAGGCACTGATCAGTCGTTTGGACAGAGATGAGGCCAGTGCACTGGCACTCGCTGAGGTTCCATTGTGCGCACCCGCCGTTACTGGTAGCATTCACTGTGAACTCGATAAGGTCAAATTTATCGATTTCTTTGGTGCCCTGTATGGCACAGCCGCTGAGGTATGGTTGGAGAACATGGCGATGTTCTTCTCACTTCTCAATTATACCTACAACATGAAGGTCCGCATGGCGGTATTTCAACTGAAGGGGAGTTCTCTTCTATGGTGGAAGACGCTCCTACCATAGCTAAACATGGCCGTCGAAGATGTGTCATGGGAACTGTTCGAGGAATGGTTCCGAGAGAGGTACCTTTCAGAGGAATTCATTGAGCATCAACTCAATGAGTTCAATGCCTTATGACAGGGAGGTCATACGGTGCCCAAGTATGAGGCAAGTTTTATGGAGCTGCTCTGGTATGCTCTGCATATTAACACGAAGAAACTTAAGGTCAACAGGTTCGTGTTTGGCTTTAACGACAACCTGCGTGGAAAGGTTAGGATTTTGATGCCTCAAACCTTGCACGATGTCGTCCAGAAGGCCCTCATAGCAGAGGAGGAGCTTATTAGTGGGGGTCAGACCAGGATTCTAGTAAGACCAGCAGGGCAGGTTTCAACTGGAACATGATAGCACCAAACACCAGTGAGACATACACCAGGATATCATGGCTTCCAGAGGGGATCCACTTTCACCACACCCCGGCGACCACCGCCTCAACAGCAGATGCCTTATTGGGGGACACAGCATCAGCAGCAGCATCGCCAACAATAGCAACAATTTAGGCCTATTCAACAGAACAAACCAGGGTTCTAGGCCGGTGAGTCGTCATCTTCTACTTTAGGTACCAGGACTACTGGGCTAAAGAAGGGGTGTTGGACACGTGGGGAGCCACACTACCAGAACGACTGTCCTATGGAGAGGACCAGAGAGTCTGGATCAGTCGGACCCACTACAGTGGGAGATATGGGCAAGGCCGATCGGATTCATGAAATGGTGAATAACCTCTAGGTAGAGCATTAGTCGACTGTGATCAAGATGAAAGGTACCGTCACTGACCAAACCCTTAGTATTTTGATAGATCCCGATGCTACCGAGAGTTTCATTTCTAGTGCAGCACTAAAAAGGATTAAGGTAAAGGTAGTCGAACAAAATGAGTTTAGCTTTGTAGATATGGCCTCGGGAGATAAACATAAGGTTGGAGGAAAGGTTACAGGTTATTCCCTAAACCTGGAAGAGTTTTTCATGAGGGCCAACTTGTATGTCATGATCTTAGGATCTTATGATGTCATAATTGGTATGGATTGGTTAGAATCGCATGAGTTGATACTCAACTGTAAGATGAAACGGTTGAGCTTGGTCGATGATGAGGGAGAGAGACATGTGATTGTAGGACAGAACCAGGGAGTTTGCCTAAGGTTTATCTCTTCCTTACAGCTACAGAAGAGTATGCGCAGGGGGTGCAAGCTTTATGCGATTCTTGCGTTAAACAAGAAGGGAGTAGCAGAAAGTCTAGAACACCTTACAGTTGTGAGAGAGTTTGAGGACGTATTTCCGGAGGAGTTACCTAGGATGTCGCTGGAGAGAGAGTTAGAGTTTACCATAGACCTAAAACTGGGGATTGAACCAATAGCAAGAACGCCTTATCGAATGTCCACCCCAGAGTTACAAGAGTTGAAAATGCAACTGTAGGAGTTGCTGGACCTGGGACTGATACGTCCTAGTGTGTCACCGTGGGGTTCACCTGTTATTTTCATTCCGAAGAAGGACAAATCGTGGAGGCATTGCATTGACTACCGTCAACTGAAGAAGGATACGATCAAGAATCAGTATCCCTTGCCGAGAATTGATGATCTGTTCGATCAAATGAAGGGTGCGACGATGTTCCCCATGATCGATTTGCGATCAGGGTATCACCAGCTACGGATCAAGGAAGATGATGTCCCTAATACCACCTTTAAGATGAGTTTTGGACACTACAAGTTTATTGTTTTACCCTTTGGACTGACAAACACCCCAGGGGTATTTATGAGTTTGATGAACGGGGTGTTCCGCGAGTACTTGGACAAGTTGACACAAAGATACATGATCTACCCCTCGTTCTCCTGCTCATAGGATCGTTCTTAGTTCCCCCCTTGAGCCGGAGTGGATCTTTCGATTCCACAATCGAATCTCTCTTTTGAAAAACCCAATCCACAGGTCCTGCCCTTTCTCAGGGTCTTCTGTACTCCGACCTCTACCTTCTTCCTCACTAGGAAAGGTATGCTCTCGGGGTTCGGGGTTTCCTAATCCCTGATGTCAAGAGTTGTCTTTACTCTTGAATCCCCTATATCCAATGAACCAATGCAGTCATTTTTCCTTCACCCCTCCTGGCTATGCCCTAGTCCATATGACTAGTCCTCATAAGACCACAACCTTCTCTCCTTTCGAAACTTCGTGACCCAAGCGCTCAACCTCCTGTCCCTTGGATTCACGAAACGCCGATATCTGAAATGTCGATATCGCAATTCCCGGTCTTCTCCTTCTTCATGATTTCGGCGATCACGATGTTGGAACGCATGAGATCCTTGTCCACGGGATCCCCGATATCCTGACTCCCGATTCTCCGATGTGACGTCAGCTAGGTCCACAACGTGGGGTTCCCGCCTTTTTGCGCTTTCGTTACTCATGAAGTCAAAAGGATCCCTCTTCAATCTTCGATGCCCGAGTCCCCGATATGGGAAATCTCGCGACACGCGTCCGCTCCCGAACGAACGACTCAGATAAAACTTCGCTAATTTGGGGTTTCTGATGTCAAGCGACTAAAATCATGTCCTCGATATCCCTGATATCCGAAGTGTCGATCCTCCAGTTTGACTTTTCAATCGGTACTTTTTCCCCGATAATACAGATCTTCGCCATGCATTCCGAATGATGGATGGTCCTGATTGCTTCTCATGATTTCAGGACTTTTTCTACCAACTTCCCAACTTCTCGACCTCGAGAAATCCGATATCCCGAGTGCCGATATCCCGATGCCTTTCGGGACTTTTCCACCCACTTCTCTGCACTAAGGGTATGCGCAACTCCTTGTCAATCCAACGGCTGACGGGTAATTTCTCAGGATCTGACGGTTCAGATCATATCTTTCCCTGTGCCTTCTCTGGGCGTGAAATCTTCAACAGTCTATATTTCTTCGGCTGGTCCAATGGCTTCTATGCTCCCTCCTGAGCTTGCGCACTCCTTCCTCCCAACCATTGGAAGAATTTTACGTTCTCAAAGGTCTCGACCTTTGCTTGTATCTCCTCTGCAAGCTCCATGAAGTTGAGTCCTCACCTGCGCTCTCAATGAGGCTATCCCCCCTAAGCTTATTTTCTCGAATCCTCACCGGATTCTTTGACTTCTGCACTCCTTGCAGAGTCCTTGCATGCACGTGCAGGTGTTATTCCTTCTTGATATTTCTTGTAGCTTCGACCTCCCAGAAACTCGGTTCTTCTTTCGTTTCTCCCATAGATGGAGAATGTCTGGATACCCTCCTGGGTCTCCTGTTCAAGCAACCTCCTGCTGAGTCTTTATGGGTGTTCAGCAACCCAATGAAGATCCTTCAGTGGACTATTCTTTTGATTTGTAGAACTCAGAGAGTTCTCTTCTTCTTGTGCCCTATCTGCACATAGACTCAAATGCCCACCTGGCAGAGTCTCCCAGAATCATCAGTGATTATGTTTCTTTCTCTTCAAACTCTCAACAAAGTCCTCTTCAATGCACCAGTGTGCATATGTTCAATGCCCACCTGGAAGAGCTCTACAGAATCCACAACAGAATTATGTCTACAACTGTGTTTCGGCTACACAGCTTTGCCTCCAAGGTATTCAAGAACCTTGAGTTCTTCCTCTGAGTTGTTAATTTCAGCTCTTGTGCCGCAGTACGTCTTTGTCTGACTCCTCAAAGTTCAGAAGAACACTCTTTCACTGGTATTCAAAGTCCGCAGCACTCTGTCATGCCCTCATGGCATGAAACCTCAAAGACCTTCAACCTGAAATCAAACAAACCCTGCAAATGCACAACTACAACATACATTCACACAACATGGAGAACACTCACAGACATCCATTCAACACAAAGATTCATGCAGGAAAAACTGTTATTTTTATTAAAAATGGAAAATGCCTGTATTTACAAAGTGTTCTTGAGCTCTCTCTGGCTCTTCTCTTCCAACCTTCTAACTCTACTTGACTCTAGCTCCACTTTTCTCAAAATGAGATCTAAACTCTCTTTTACACTGAGGGGCTCAATCGAGTGCTTCCCTCCAGAATTTCACCTACTCAAATAAATTACATTCAATGGCTATCTAGTCCAGTGCCTGGACCTATATCTCAGCCGATCTGGCATTAAAGCCGATCTTATCTACAGCCTGCATAAAGCACGACTTTCCATGGCCCAACAGCCTAAGCATTTAATTTACATTCAATTCAAAACTTAAAATGAGGCTGCACCTCCCTTTTAGCACATAAATGCATGCACACTGATGTGGCTGGCTGGCTGCATGGAGAGATGCTCCTGCATCACAAGTTCATCCAAGTATTCATTGATGATATTTTGATCTACTCTCGGATGATGGAGGAGCATGACGAGCACTTGCGCTTGGTACTACAGTGTCTATGAGAGAACAAATTTTATGGGAAGTTGTCCAAATGCTCTTTTTAACAATCGAGGATTCACTACTTAGGGCATGTCATCTCCAACGAAGGTATCACCGTGGATCTAGACAAGGTCGAGGCTATTATGGAATGGTCTGTGCCGATGAATGCCATGGAAGTGCGTAGCTTTATGGGTTTAGAAGGATACTATCGATGGTTTGTCGAGGGATTTTTGAAGATAGCAAATCCAATCACAAAACTACAGAGGAAAAACAAGAAGTTTGTTTGGACCGAGAAACACGCGGAAGCATTTCGGAGGCTTAAGGAGTTGTTGATGAAAACACCGATAATAAAGGTCCTTGACATGGATGCGGACTTCTTGGTATGCACAGATGCATCCAAGGAAGGTTTAGGCCGAGTCTTGATGCAAGGTAGAAGAGTGATTACTTACATTTTGAGGAAACTGAGAAGGCATGAGGAGAACTACGCGACGCATGATTTCGAGTTATTAGCCATCATATATGCTTTCAAGGTTTGGAGACACTACCTTGTTGGATGAAAATTTGAATTAAAGACTGACCATTCTGGACTACAACACATTTTTATGCAAAGCGACCTGAACACACGACAATGGTGTTGGTCAGAATTGCTTAGCGAGTATGAACTTGATATTTCTTACATTAAAGGAACAGTGAACCGAGTGGCGGATGCTTTGAGTCAGAGACCACGCATATTTTCTATGTTACCTCTTCATATGAATCTACGTGATAATATTCTCACTTTACAGCGTGACGATGACTGGTACAAAGAGGTCGAGGGTTTTATCGAACAAAACACCATGATGGTACCATGATATCAGGTATTTTCATTTGATAGCAATGGGTTATTGAGGTTTAGAAGTCATATTTATGTACCGCCAAATGACGAGTTGAGGATTTTGATCCTAATCGAGGATCATAGAGTAGTTTACATGGCTGACCCGGGAGTCACGAAGATGAGGACAGACCTTAAACCCTTATTCTTCCGGAAGGGAATGAAGGTTGACATAGTCAACTATGTGGCCAGATGTCTAGAGTGCCAGCAGGTAAAGGCTAAACATAGACACCCAACAGGATTACCTCAACCACATGCCATTCTGGAATCGAAATGGGAGGTTATTTCGATGGATTTTATTGTTGGATTGCCACTGACGGCCAGGAGACATGACTCGATTTTTGTAGTAGTAGACACTCTGAAAAAGAGTGCTCACTTTATTCCTGTGCATACGACGTATCAGACACCTGACATAGCTAGAGCTTTCATCAGTGAGATTGTGAGGCTGCATGGCGTGCCTAAGAGAATTATATCCGATCGAGGATCGATGTTTACTGGACGATTTTGGATGAGTTTCCAAGAGGCCTTGGGAACCCAACTTAACTTTACTACTATGTATCACCCAGAGACTGAAGGAAAGACTTAACGAATGAAGCAAACCTTGGAAGACATGTTGCGCATGTATGTGACAGACCAACAAAAGAGTTGGGAGGAATTCTTGCCACTAGTAGAGTTCATTTAAAATAACAGTAACCAGAGCACCATTATGATGGCACAATTCGAGTTTCTTTACGTGTGACCGTGTCGGACGCCCTTGAGTTGGGATCAACTTGAGGATAGGGTCCTAGTGGGACCAAAAGTGATCCAAGAAATGGAAGAGCAAATGCAAACTATAAGACAAAGGATTAAAGAAGCGCAGGATCGATAGAAGAGTTATGCCGATGCGCATGGAGTCGACCGTAGTTACGAGGTCGGCGATCGAGTCTTCTTGCGGGTTAAACCGCATAAGATTTCGATCAAGTTTGGAAAGGGAGCTAAACTCTCTCCTAGGTTTGTTGGACCTTTTGAGATTGTGGAGAGAAAGGGGCCTGTGGCCTATCGACTAGCCTTTCCTAATTCCTTGAGGCGTATGCACGATGTTTTTCATGTATCTGTTTTTGAGACATTATATTAGTGATCCTACACATGTGATTGACATGAGTTCCTTGTAGGTATCGGATGAGGGAGCTCTCACCGCTGAGTCAGTTTGCATCTTATATCACCACGTTCGACAGTTACGATGTCAAACGGTAGATCAGGTCAAGGTCCAGTGGGACAATTATAGTCCGCACTCGGTGACCTGGGAGGACGCATACGATATGCGCCAACAATTTCCATTTTTGTTTGATAGATAGACTTATGATACTATGATACACTTATTTTTACACTTATACTATGAAATTTCGAGACGAAGTTTAGACCAAGAGGGGGTGTATCTAATTTCCCGCTCAAACGCACTGAGAAAACTTATTCTGTGAGAACACTTGCTCGCAAGTGATCCGGACTATTATGATATTAAAACATTTGTCCTTGATTATGATGCGTTATGGTAGATGACATGATGTTTTACTGCATTGACATAGACAGGTGCTATTGACCCGGTTTTACTAAGTGTGTAGGGTTTTGGACCTTGAGGATGCAGAGGCATTGACGGAACCCCTTGGACTTCGGATCGAGTTAGGGAGTGTGCTATTGGGGTTTGACGGTTTTACTGTGATTTTAGTACATTTCATTACATGATATGATGTGGACATGTTATGACATGATTGTTGATGATGCAGGCTGACGATAACTTGTTGACTAGACTCACATATGAAGTAAAGGGGCCACACACACAAGTACAAGAGAGGTTGAGGGAGATGTGTGGACAACAACCCTGCCACAGCCTACTAGCACTCTTCCCGTGGCTCAAATTGTAGGTTAATGATTACCTAGTTCGAGAGGACCCACGATGCCGTGAGGGCAGACTGGGGCAGTCGCTCACGATGATTCTAAGGGGTGCGCAATAAGGTATGGGCCTTATTCCTTAGAAGCCCTTAGTCTCCCACAAGTTCACCTGGCAGAGTGTTGACTCCAGGGGTTATTGATGTCTACCAATCAGTCAAGTGGTGAGTGCCACCCTTGGAGCACGTTGTGCGTCCTGAAGGGCACGTCACGCAAAAAAAACACCAGAGGTGAGTGGCACCCTTGGAGCACATCTTGCATCGTGAAGCGCACGTTGCACAAAAGAAACAAACAAGGCGAGCGGCACCCTTGGAGCATGTGGTGCGTCCTGAACGACATGTCACGTTGATGATGATGAAGGAACAAACCTATATGGTCCTAAGACATTTAACACCCTAAGAAATTCTTAAACAACTTCCCTAATTAAATGTGACCCAGTCCAAAATCTATGTCCTAAGTCTAAAACTTCTCTAGTTGTAAAATTTTGTCTAACCTTAAGAAAAATACCCTAAAAAAATAAAAATTAAATAAATAAAAAAACATTAAACTAAAAACCACTTAAGTAATAGTTTTAGTCTTCATAAAATTTTTGAGATAAAACGAAAATAGTAAGAATTTAATTCAAATGAGTGGATTTAAAATTGTAAAGAAGAATTTAATTGTCTAACTTGTGAAAGTGTAAAAGATATTAAATTCTTATTAAAAAGGAAAAGAGGTTAATTTGCGCAAATGCCATTTTTGGCTCTAACAAAAGGGAAAGAAGGGAATAATAAAAATTAGGAAACTAAGGAATGGAGGAAACATAATAAGGGAAAGAAGGGAACTTATGATAAAAAGCAAGGTCAACTTAGTAAAGAATCGACATTAAAGAACCTTCCAATTTGAACTAAATTAGCAACATCATTTTAGGGAAAGTATTTAAAACCTGTAAGGGAATCTAGGGACACCTAGGAGTAAAAATAGGAGTAACTCTAGGTGGCTGAGGGAAATAAGAAAATTTAATAAATCAAAGAAAATAGTTAATGGAGAAACGTGGGGGATGAATGACACTTGTACGAAAGAGAATTTTTAGAAGATTTTATTAAAAATTAAAGTAAATGAAATTTGGGGAAGGTGGGAAGTTCTAAAACTCTATAAAAGAGAGGAAGGAAGAGGAAGAAAGGGGATCGGCTATTAGCATAATGTTACATTGTCGAATTTGTGACTTGACTGCTTACTTGTGGGGAGTTGGGATTTCCCATCTCGGATAGGAGTGGTAGCTCGACCTTGCGAGGTGAGCTGGGAGCTAGATGTCCCATCTGGATAGTGTGTGGCCCCTTTGCAGCTCAGGGGGCTAAGGGGGAAGAAGAGTACCCCTAGCGTTGTCTGGGAGGTACGGGTGAGGTCTCGGTGGTCAGCGAGGGGGAGTGGCACGGAGCTCAAGTGCGGGATAGCGTCTTCGGGTTATTCATCGTCGGTCATAGGTACGTAAGTGCATTTGTTTGTTTAAGAATAAAAGGAAAATTGTTTAAAGTTTTATATGAATCCTTATGATGATGATTGATGTGTTGAATTTTGGATCATCGCGTTTCCTTCTTGTTATTTTCTGTGCCTAGACTGTTATAACCCCGCAATCCTTTTGATGAGTTATCCTTGGCTCTGACATTCTCTTACTATTGGCTGCAATTCCTTATTGGTGTTCTTTAGGCATTTATAAATTACGGTGGGCATTTATATCTGATTGTGGGTGCTTTGTTTTAATGTGGGCATTTATATATGACTGTGGGCATTTATATATTACTATGGGGATTTTGTTTTGTTGTAAGTGTTTATAAATTATGGTGGGCATTTTTATATCTGACTGTGGGCGTTTTTATATATGGCTATGGGCATTTTGTAATAATGGGGGAATTTATATATTACTGTGGGCATTTTGTATTGTTGTAGGCGTTTATAAATTATGGTGGGCATTTTTATATATGGCTATGGGCATTTTGTAATAATGGGGGCATTTATATATTATTGTGGGCATTTTGTATTGTTGTAGGTGTTTATAAATTATGGTGGGCATTTTTATATCTGACTGTGGGTGTTTTTATATATGGCTATGGGCATTTTGTAATAATGGGGGCATTTATATATTACTTTGGGCATTTTGTATTGTTGTAGGCGTTTATAAATTATGGTGGACATATTTATATATGACTATGGGCGTTTATATCTGACTGGGGGCATTTTTAAGTATGGCTATGAGTGTATTGGCATTCCGTTTTTGTAAAATTTAGTTTTGAGAATTTGTTCTGGCAATGAGTGTATTGGCATTTTCATTTTGTAAATTTTTTTTTGAGAATTCGTTCTGGCAATGAGTGTATTGGCATTTCCGTTTTTGTAAAATTTAGTTCTGAGAATTCGTTCTGGAAATGAGTGTATTGGCATTTTCGTTTTGTAAAATTAGTTATGAGAATTTGTTCTGGAAATGAGCGTATTGGCATTCTGTTTTTGGAAAATTTAGTTATGAGAATTCGTTCTGGCAATGAGTGTATTGGCATTTTTGTTTTGTAAAATTTGTTCTCAGAATTCGTTTTGGCAATGAGTGTATTGGCATTTCCGTTTTGTAAAATTTAGTTATGAGAATGCGTTATGGCAATGAGTGTATTGGCATTTCTGTTTTTGTAAAATTAGTTCAGAGAATTTGTTCTGCAATGGGTGTCAGGCATTTTCGTTTTATAATGTTATGTAAATTCATCTCTGGCAACCTCCATCCCTAGCAAACGAAGTTATCCCTCCTTAAACTATCATTGATTTCTAGATTGCCTCATAACATATGCACAACGATTTATCTAATTTCTGGATTGTCTCTTAAATATAGGCACAACGTTTCATCCTTATTTTCTAGATTGTTTCGAATTATATGTACTCGTGTACCCGCAAGGATTTTAAATAACTTTTACTTGACAACAATCCCATCCTTATGGTGACACCGTTTTCTTTTGATTATGTATTAACAATGCTTCAACTCCTTCATATAGGGTAAATTCCCAGCTTTATATTTTGGTTTACGGTGACAACTATCCTTTGTTAATATTGCTGCTTCCTTTTACCTTTATCCCTTTTGGATATTTACAGGTGTAGTAAAACTTTTATCCCTTGCCTCATCCCTCAATTATTTATTAATACCAAAGATAGGCCGAAAGATATCCACTATCTCGTATGTTTTCACCCTTTTTCTCTATAAATTTTATTTGGATAGATCTTAATATCGTTATTCCACCGTTATCTTTTGTTTTAACTTTAATTTATTCTAGCATGTTATATGGGACATCGAAAATGCACATGATCTATCAAGTGTGTAGTTTCATTATTATTGGATGAAGGGTATGAATATTGTAGAACCTTTTTATATATCTTTGCATGATTATGAAATGGTTTAAGATTTTAAAAATGATTAGTATAATTAGATTGATGAAGTGTTTCCGTTATTAATAATAATAATAATAATAATAATAATAACAATTATTAATATCATTGTTACTATTATCCTTACCAGTGGGATGAGGAATTTGTGTGTAAAGGTTGTTAAGATATACAGGATTTAATTCCTTAGACATTGTTGTATATATTCCCCATTATTATTGGTTAATGATTTAAATTAGAATTTTTATAACAACAATAACATTTTAAGGTAATTTGATTTAGATGGAACTATGATGACTCTTGAAAAATTAAAATTCACAAAGGAAATTGTTTCAAGGTGGATTGAGATTGTACCTTATGATATTATGTGCTTTAGACATGCATTGCATGGCTCGTAGTGGAGGTTGGAATAAGCTGTGTTAATTTCCTTACTGGATTTATTAATTATCATTGTCTTGTAATGTGATTGTTATTTTTACAAAGTTTTTGTAACTTAAAATGAAATGGTGTTGTTATTTTATGGCAATGATATTGTAGTTTTATTGTTATGGATAACACATAAGATGTAAGGTGATTTTTATTTTTACAAAGTTAATGTGATATAAGTGTAAGGTGTTTATTATTTCATGGAAGCGTTATTGTAATTTTTATTGTTATTGATAAACATATATGGTGGAATGTCCTTGAATTAAGTAAAATAAATTATTCTGAGTTAGTAAATGAGGGTTGTTGTTCATTTAAATAATGTTGTAATTGGTTGGTAAACCTTCCGTGTGCTTGGTTTGCATGTGTCAGGCGGGATGTAGAGACCTCTATGTTCCTCAGAACAGTCGCCAGCCCTGAGACCTTAAATGGTTAAAATCGATGGGAACCTGGGCTTGAGCGTTGCTTATGTGTCTTGGAGGTCCTAACCATTGTAGGGTAGGACGGGCGGGTAGTTAGTCTTACTTATTTTCGATTGATCGTCGTTAAATGCATGCAGTTACTTGTTGTGCGTCTTATGTCGTCTTGTTGTGTTCATCTTGGTTTGCATCTTGTTCATCGTTGGGTGGCGACGCAGAGTCAAATGTGTTTGTTTCCCTTGTACACGTTTGCACACACTTTTAAAAGAAAAAAAAATAAAAAATCCACTTGTTATATGAGGTTTGTCGTCGTAACGAGGAGGGCGTTACATATGGTATCAGAGCGGGTTTGACCTGTGACTTGGGAATGCTACGGCTTTTGTTGACATGATTTGATTATACTTTTGCTAATCGAGTTGATTGTGTGCATGGAGGTAATCATGGTTAGAGGGTGCCATGAAGGTAGAGGACAGGGTGCTAGGGGAGGAGGCGCGACACCCCTAGTAGCATCAATATCGGAGGGGTCTAACCCCCAGGGAGATGAGCAGGTTCTTGGATAGGAGCAGATAGCATTTGGCGATGTAGTCGGGATGATGAGATCCTTGTAGCGCATGTCTAAGGCACTAATTAGTTGTCGGCACCCGCTGAGGTTCCGCCATGCGCACCGATCGTTACTAGTAGCATTCACCGTGAACTCATGAAGATCAAATTTCTCGAGTTCTTTGGTGCCCCGGATGGTGTAGCCATCGAGGCATGGTTGGAGAACATGACGATGTGCTTTTCACTTCATGATTATACCTCCAACATGAAGGTCTGCATGACGGTCTTTCAACTGAAGGGGAGTGCTCTTCTATGGTGGAAGACGCTCCTACCATAGCTGAACATGGTCGTCGAAGACATGTCATGGGAACTATTCGAGGAATGATTCCGAGAGGGGTACCTTTCAGAGGAATTCATTGAGCATCAACTCAATGAGTTCAATGCCTTACGATAGGGAGGTCATACAGTGCCCGAGTACAAGGCACATTTTATGGAGCTACTCCGGTATGCTCCACAGCTTAACACAGAGAAACTTAAGGTCAACATGTTCGTGTTTGGCCTTAACGGCAGCTTGCATGCAAAGGTTAGGATTTTGATGCCTCAAACCTTGCATGATGTCGTCCAGAAGGCCCTCATAGCAGAGGAGGATCTTATTAGTGGGGGTCAGACTAGGACTCCAGCGAGACCAGTAGGGCAAGTTTCATTTGGAACACGGCAGCACCAGACACCAGTGAGACATACACCAGGATATCATGGCTTCCAAAGGGGATCCACTTTCACCACACCCCGACGACCACCGCCTCAGCAGTGAATTCCTTATAGGGGACCACATCATTAACAACAACGTTGCCAGCAGTAGCAGTAGTTTAGGTCTATTCAGCAGAATAGACCAGGGTTCCAGGCCGATGGGCCGTCATCTTCTACTTCGGGTACCAGGACTACTGGGCCAAAGAAGGGGTGTTGGACGTGTGGGGAGCCACACTACCAGTGCGACTGTCCTATGGAGAGGACCAGAGAATCTGGATCATCCAGATCCACTACAGTGGGAGATATGGGCAAGGCCTATCGAATTCATGCAGTGGTGAATAACCGCTAGGCGGAGAATTAGTCGACTGTGATTGAGATGACAGGTATTGTCACTGACCAGACCCTTAGTATTTTGATAGATCCCGGTGCTACCGAGAGTTTCATTTTTGGTGCAATGCTAAAAAGGATTAAGGTAAAGTCGATAGAACATAATGAGTTTAGCTTCGTGGAGATGGCCTCGAGATCCAAACAGAAGGTTGGAGGAAAGGTTATGGGCTGTTCCCTTAACCTGGGATATTTTTTCATGAGGGCCAACTTGTATGTCATGATCTTAGGATCTTATGATGTCATAATTGGTATGGATTGGTTGGAATCGCATGAGGCGATACTCAACTGTAAGATGAAATGATTGAGCTTGGTCAATGATGAGGGACAGAGACGTGTGATTGTAGGATGGAACCAGGGAGTTTCCCTGAGGTTCGTCTCTTCCTTACAGCTATGGAAGAGTATGCGCAAGGGGTGAAAGATTTATGCTATCCTTGCATTAAACAAGAAGGGAGTAGCAGAAGGTCTAGAACACCTTCCGGTGGTGAGAGAGTTTGCAGACGTATTTCCAGAGGAGTTACCTAGGATGTCACCGAAGAGAGATTTGGAGTTTACCATAGACCTAAAACTGGGGACTGAACCGATAGCAAGAACACCTTATCGGATGTCCACCCAGGACTTACAAGAGTTGAAAATGCAACTGAAGGAGTTACTGGACCTTGGAGTGATACGTCCTAGTGTGTCACCGTGGGGTGCACCTGTTATTTTCATTCCGAAGAATTACAAATCATGGAGGCTTTGCATTGACTATCGTCAAGTGAACAAGGCTACGATCAAGAATCAATATCCCTTATCGAGAATTGATGATTTGTTCGAGAATTGATCCAAGATCGATTTGTGATCAGGGTATCACCAGTTATGGATCAAGGAGGATGATGTCCCTAAGACCGTCTTTAAGATGAGGTTTGGACACTATGAGTTTATTGTTTTACCGTTTGGACTGATAAACGCCCCAGGGGTATTTATGAGTTTGATGAATGAGGTGTTCCGCGATTACTTGGACAAGTTCATCCAAGTATTCATTGATGATATTTTGATCTACTCTCGGACGATGGAGGAGCATGACGAGCACTTGTTCTTGGTACTACAGTGTTTACGAGAGCACAAATTGTATCGGAAGTTGTCCAAATGCTCTTTTTATCAATTGAGGATTCACTACTTAGGGCATGCCATCTCCAACGAAGGTATCGTCATGGATCCAGCCAAGGTCGAGGCTATTATGGAATGGCCTATGCCGACGAATGTCATGGAAGTTCATAGCTTTATGGGTTTAGAAGGATACTATCGACGGTTTGTCGAGAGATTTTTGAAGATAGAAAATCCGATCACAGAATTGCAGAAGAAAAACAAGAAGTTTGTTTGGACTGAGAAATACGCGGAATCATTTCATAGGCTTAAGGAGTTGTTGACGACAGCACTGATAATAAAGGTCTTTGACATGGATGTGGACTTCTTTCTATGCACAGACGCATCCAAGGAAGGTTTAGGAAGATTCTTGATGCAAGACGGAAGAGTGATTGCTTACATTTTGAGGAAACTGAGAAGGCATGAGGAGAACTACGCGACGTATGATTTGGAGTTATTAGCCATCGTATATGCCTTGAAGGTTTGGAGACACTACCCTGTTGGACAAAAAATTGAATTAAAGACTGACCATTGTGGACTACAACAAATTTTTACGCAAAGCGACCTGAACACACGACAATGACGTTGGTCGAAATTGCTTAGCGAGTACGACTTTGAGATTTCTTACATAAAAGGAACAGTGAACCGAGTGGCAGATGCTTTGAGTCGGAGACCACTCATCTTTTTGGTGTTACCTCTTTAGACGAATCTACGTGAGAATATTCTCACTTTACAACATGACGATGACTAGTACAAAGAGGTCGAGGGTTTTATCGGATAAAACACCATGATGGTACCATGATATGAGGGATTTTCATTTGATAGAGATGGGTTATTGAGGTTTAGAAGTCATAATTATGTACCGCCAAATGACGAGTTGAGGATTTTGATCTTGAGTGAGGCTCATAGAGAAGTTTACATGGCTCACCCAGGAGTCATGAAGATGAGGGCAGACCTTAAACCCTTATTCTTCTGAAAGGGAATGAAGGCCGACATAGTCAACTATGTGGCCAGATGTTTGGAGTGCCAGCATGTAAAGGCTAAACATAGACACCCAACAGGATTACTTCAACCACATGCCATTCTGGAATCGAAATGGGAGGTTATTTCGATGGATTTTATTATTGGATTGCCACTGATGTCAAGGAGAAATGACTTGATTTTTGTAGTAGTAGACACTCTGACGAAGAGTGCTCACTTTATTCCTATGCATACTACGTATCAGGCACCTGACATAGCTAGAATTTTCATCAGTGAGATTGTGAGGCTGCATGGCATGCCTAAGAGGATTATATATGATTGAGGATCGATGTTTACTAGACGATTTTGGACGAGTTTCCAAGAGGCCTTGGGAACCCAACTTAACTTTAGTACTGTGTATCACCCAGAGACTGAAGGACAGACCAAATGAACGAACCAAACCTTGGAATAAATGTTGCGCATGTACGTGATGGACCAAGAAAAGCGTTGGGAGGAATTATTGCCACTAGTAGAGTTCACTTACAACAACAGTTACCAGAGCACCATTAAGATGGCGCTTTTCGAGTTTCTTTATGGGCGACCGTGTCGGACGCCCTTGAGTTGGGATCAAATTGAGGATAGGGTCCTAGTGGGACCAGACCCGATCCAAGAAATGGAAGAGCAAATGCAAACCATAAGACAAAGGATTAAGGAAGCGCAGGATCGACAGAAGAGTTATATCGATGCACACCGAGTCGACCGTAGTTACAAGGTCAGCGATCGAGTCTTCTTGCGATTTAAACCGCATAAGAGTTCAATCAAGTTTGGAAAGGGAGATAAACTCTCTCCTAGGTTCGTGAGACCTTTTGAGACTGTGGAGAGAAAGGGACCCATGGCCTATTGACTAGCCTTGCCTGATTCCTTTAGGCGTATGCATGATGTTTTTCATGTATCTTTTTTTGAGACATTATATTAGTGATCCTACACATGTGATTGACATGAGTTCCTTGCAGGTATCGGAAAAGGGAGCGCTCACCGCTAAGTCAATACACATCTTAGATCACCATGTTCGACAGTTACGACATCAAACGTTAGATCAGGTCAAGGTCTAGTGGGACAATTATAGTCCGCACTCGACGACCTGGGAGGACGCATATGATATGTGCCAACAGTTTCCATTTTTGTTTGATAGATAGACTTATTATACTGTGATACACTTATTTCGTCATTTATGCTATGAAACTTTAGGACGAAGTTTAGACCAAGAGGGAGTGTATGTAACATCTTGCTTTGGCGCACTGAGAAAACTTATTCTTTGAGGACACTTAATCGCAAGTGATTCAGACTATTATGATATTAAAACGTTTGTCCTTGATTATGATGCGTTATGGTAGATGACATGATGTTTTACTGCATTGACATAGACATGTTCTATTGACTCGATTTTACTGAGTGTGAAGGGTTTTGGACCTTGAGGATGCAGAGGCATCGACAGAACCCCTTGGACTCTGGATCGAGTCAGGGAGTGTGCTATTGGGGTTTGATGGTTTTACTATGATTTTGGTATGTTTGATTAAATGATATGATGTGGACATGTTCTTACATGATTGTTGATGGTGTAGGATGATGATATCTTGCCGACCAGACTCACATATGGAGTAAAGGGGCCACACACCTGATTACCAGAAAGGTTGAGGGAGAGGTGTGGACAACATCCCTACCACAGCCTACTAGCACTCCCACCGTGGCTTGAACTGTAGGTTAATGATTACCTAGTTCGAGAGGACCCACGATGCTGTGAGGGAAGACTATGACAGTCTCTCACGATGATTCTAAGTGACACACAATAAGGCGGGGGACTTATTCCTTAGAAGCCCTTAGTCTCCCACAAGTTCACCTGGCGGAGTGTTGACTCCAGGGGTTATTGATGTCTACCAATCAGTCAAGTGGCGAGTGGCACCCTTGGAGAATGTGGTGCATCTTGAAGGGCACGTCGCGCAAAAGAAACACAAGAGGTGAGTGGCACCCTTGGAGCACATGGTGCATCCTGAAGGGAACGTCATGCAAAAGAAACAAACGAGGCGAGTGGCACCCTTGGAGCATGTGGTGCGTCCTGAAGGGCACGTTGTGTTGATGATGATGAAGGAACAAACCTAGATAGCACTAAGACATTTAACACCCTAAGAAATTCTTAAACAACTTCCCTAATTAAATGTCGTGCAATTAAGAATCTAAGTCCTAAGTCTAAAACTTCCTTAGGGGTAAAATTTTGTCTAACCTTAAGAAAAATACCCTAAAAATAAATAAATAAACATTAAATTAAAAACCACTTAGGTAATAGTTTTAGTCTTCATAAAATTTTTGGGGTAAAATGAAAAGAGTAAGAATTTAATTCAAATCAGTCGATTTAAAATTGTAAAGAATAATTTAATTGTTTAACTTGTGAAAGTGTAAAAGATATTAAATTCTTAATAAAAAGGAAAAGAGGTTAATTTGCGCAAATGCCATTTTTGACTCGAACAAACGGGGAAAGAAGGGAATAATAAAAATTAGCAAACTAAGGAATGGAGGAAACATAATAAGGTAAAGAAGGGAACTTATAGTAAAAAACGAGGTCAACTTAGTAAAGAATCGACATTACAGAACCTTCTAATTTGAACTAAATTAGCAACATCATTTTAGGGAAAGTATTTAAAACCTATAAGGGAATCTAGGGACACCTAGGAGTAAAAATAGGAGTAACTCTAGGTGGGTGAGGGAAACAAGACAATTTAATAAATTAAAGAAAATAGTTAATGGAGTAACGTGGGGGATGAATGACACTTGTATGAAAGAGAATTTTAAGAAGATTTTATTAAAACTTAAAGTAAATGATGTTGATTAAGGTTGGTTGTCATTGATGTCAACCCTTGAAGAAAGACCCATAGCAAAAAGTTTTGGGTAATGGCCCCAATAGTGTTTGATGTAAATATGACTCATTATTATTTTTTCATGGTTGATAAGAAGTAAATATGGATGAACTCCAAAGTGGTCCCCTTATGGTGAAAGCCCTCACAGGAAGACGCTTTGTGGAGTAAGAGAACCCATGCTTAATTATGGAATAATGAGATGAAGGAAAGTGAATTTTTCAGGGAAAATATCCTAGATGGATATTTCTTATCATGCCATTTCGAGTGGTATGTGGAACATCACATAATTCCTCACAGTTAGAGAGTTATGGCCATGAGAAGTTGGAGACCCCAGGTTTGGGTAATGGACCCAAGTTTGCTTGATGGATAACGGTATGAGTTATGATATATTTTCAGATAATACTATTCTATATGGATAGTATATGTCATGCCATTTCTAGTGGTATGTAGAACGTCACATAACTCCTCACGGTTTGAGATTTATGGCCTTACGAAGTTGGAGGACCCTCATATGTCATCTCGAAGCCCCAAAAGGTCAAAGTAATCAAAGTGGTTTAAGAGATTTTAAAAGGTAAATAATAAAGTGAAGTGATGAGTGTATTATAATTCAAAGTGAATACAAA